>RCUC01168458.1:0-18550 GCA_003697995.1 Taxidea taxus jeffersonii | reverse complement strand
GGGTAACGGAATTCTCTGTTGGGGACCCCATGTCCCCTTTCCACTGCACCGCGGCTGAACCGCCACAGGAGTGACAGACTGGGGGTGACCCCAGGACCCTCCCCGGCCTGACTTCCTCGCTGCCCTGCAAGCATCAGGGAGACACCAGGCCCAAACTGCGGTTCCAGGTGGTGACCCAGAACTCAAGTGAGATGAACTTCCTTTACAGACAAGAGGCCTACGACCCGGGTTCCACTTGCACCGAGCAATGCAGGGCTCGGCAAAGCACTAGGAACCGAACCCGGGGACCGCAAGTCGGCGGTCCGGCTCGGGGCCCCCGAGGCAGACCCTCTCCTGACTCCGACTCCGCTCACCACCCGACTCAAGTACCCGCTGCCACCAAATTAAATCCAACCAAAAGGGCCCCGCTCCCGCCTGTCCTGCACGTAGCAGCCATCCTCCGTGACAAAAGCAGAGGTGGTGAGGCAGCAGGGACGCCTTTTACTATCTTCACTCAGAGTCACGCCTCTCCAGAGCAAGCCCGGCCAAGTCTGAGGACACCGTGGCGGGGGCGGGGGGACAGGCTCATCGGCTGGGCAGAGGGCCACGGCCTCTTCCTTCCCCTCCCGCAGCTCCTCTCCGGCAGTCCCCTCTGCGCGAACACAGCCGCCCGTCCCAGTTCCCAGACGTTCAGTCTTAGCCCAAGATTTACACACGAGATGACTTCGCCACAGCAGGACTCCTGGGAAAGGGAAATGCCATAGAACCTCGGCCTGCCGTCAAAATTTTGATTAGGTCAACCCTCACCTTCCCAACGACAGCTGCGTCACGGATCACATAAGCGCTGAGCCGGGCAGCGACGGAGACCACCCCCGGTGCTTATGCTGCGACCCCCGGCAGGGCCGCTTCAGCGCCCGAGCACGTCAGGCTCCTACCAACCTTGCCAGGATCAGGCTGGGATCATCTGGGATCTGAATTACGCGGGTCTTCAGAAGAGCAACCCTGACGGCCACGGGCGTCCTGAATTTTCAGCTCTGGACCCCGCTACTCCCCCAGGACAACTCCCGTGGCCACCAAATGGTTCCATCAGCCGCCACGCGAGGCTCGCCCCTGGCTTCCGGCTGATCTGTCACCTGACGACACAACACGGACAGACACGCCTTTACCTTGTGACCATGCGAGACTGTCCGGAGGCTCGGCCCTCCCCTTCTACTTGCTCTGGTCACACGTAGCTCACGACTCCCTGGGCTCTTTCCCCTTGACAACGCAGTCGGGGTAACCTACGTTTAAGCTTTTTGGTCAGAAAGAGCCTTCCGGGGGCGCCTGGGTGGCTCAGTGGGTCAAGCCTCTGCCTTCGGCTCAGGACATGGTCTCAGGGTCCTGGGATCGAGCCCTGCATCGGGCTCCCTGCTCAGGGGGACGCCTGCTTCCCCCTCTCCCTCTCTGCCCGCCTCTGTCTCTACTTGTGATCTCTCTGTCAAATAAATAAAATATTTAAAAAAAGAAAAAAGAAAGAAAGAAACAGCCTTCTGAGCGACTGGGCAGGTGCCACGGGTCAGACCACGATTTCACCAGCACGACCGAAACGGGAGTAAGTCCTCGGCGGCTTCGTTCAGGAGCCAAGTGTGGCCACTTGCTAGACTTCAGTGAGCAAAGTCACGGGAAATGGCCCGGGAAGCCTTTCACATCCTGAGGATGACAGGCTCTGGAAAGGACCTGGGGGAAGGACGGAAGCCCCTGGACCGGCGGGCAGGGAAACGGGAGACAGCGCAACACACGGAGAGACTCGCGCAAGGAAGAGACCCTGGCGAGCGGCAGCGCCGGACTGGGACTCGAGCCCTGACCACCAGACCCACCAGACCCGCGGGCCGATGCGGCGCCGGGCACAGACGGCACGGAGCCCCGGATCCTCGCCACCGGCTGACCGGTGAGCGGCGGATTACCTGCTTACCTGTCTGGATCCCCGTTTCTTGCTCTAACTGCTGGTAGAGTTTGTTGGAATAGTCTGCCATCTTCTGCTCGATGGTCAAGTGCCTGGCGGTGCTCAGGATGCCAGCACAGAACCTCGTAGAGCCAGCAGCCAGCCTGCAGGATGCATCCAAAATGCTATCAGGTAGACTCACTCCCACAGCCGGGACTGCAGCGAGGTCAAAGACCCTCGTTACGGCATCGTCCGTCGGATCGGAAGGTGGAAGCCACCTCCCTATCCAGCCACAGCAGTGGCACCGAACAGCCTGGAGTCCCCTCTACCGTGGGAACTCCGCACGGACACAGAAAAAGGAGCGAGAGAAAGCTTTCTGCAACAATACGGGAACAACCCTAACGAACAAAGCAAGAGCAGGGACATTGTTTAAGGTCGCTACCAACTTGAATAAAAAAGTGGAAAAAGGGGCTCCTGGATGGCTCAGTGGGTTGAGCCTCTGCCTTCAGCTCAGGTTGTGATCCCAGGGTCCTGGGATCGAGTCCCACATCTCGATCCCACAGCTCTCTGCTCAGCGGGAAGCCTGCTTCTCCCTCTCTCTCTGCCTGCCTCTCTGCCTACTTGTGATCTCTGTCAAATAAATAAGTAAAATCTTTAAAAAAAGTGGAAAAAATAACAAACGAATGCCCAGGTACACATATACAAGCTGACTGACACAGATGCACTCATGTGCGCGGGGAGCATCTGGAATGATACGCAAGGAAGGTAACTTGCCTCCAGCGAGCGAAACTTGCAGCTACAAGTGAGGGGTGGGAGGCAGACTTTTCCCTGTACACTCTTTTACAATTTTCTTTCTTTTTTTTTTTTATTTGACAGAGAGAGAGAGAGAGATCACAAGCAGGCAGAGAGGCAGGCAGAGAGAGAGGGGGAAGCAGGCTCTCCACTGAGCAGAGAGCCCGATGTGGGGCTCCATCTCAGGACCCTGAGATCATGACCTGAGCTGAAAGCAGAGGTTTAACCCACTGAGCCACCCAGGGGCCCCTCTTTTACAATTTTCAATCTGAATCGTGTACATGTATTGTCTACTCAGAAATAAATACAATAGACACGTTAAAGGTCATCCACTTTCTGGTAGACGATAGAACAGAAAGGGGACATTCAGGGAAGAGTGAAACCGCCTCAACAGAGCATGAACCTCAGTTAACCACTGTGGCACCCGCCGGATCCATTACATTCAGCCAGGACCCCACTCTACAACGCGCGTGCCTTTACCACTGCACTCGAGTGCGTGAGCTCTGTGAAGGAAAGGAGCAGAGACCCGAAGCCGCACAGAGGAAGCTCCCGAGCCACAGGGCTGGCGTTGCTGTGCGACTGCAGTGGAGACGACAAGACGGCGAGGTCCGCCGTGACACTGAAATGAAGCGCGCCCTCTCTGGAGACCCGCCCTGCTGGAACCGGCCCGCTCGCTCCACTCCAAGCCGAGGAACACAGGCAGTACTCATCGCGGAACCACGTCCAGGAGATTTTGCCCTTCTGTGGCTCTTTTCCAGCTACTTGGCACCAGTCAGCCTGGATACTGCTGAGCCCACGTTACTGGGAGGGGGGAGGGGACAAGGGGAGCCCGCGCAGTGGGTGCAACGCAGCCCCACGCCACGTGCGTCTGTTCCTTACCTGCCCTGCTCCAAAAGGACAATATCCTTCCACCCCATCTTGGAGAGGTGATAGGCCACGGACGTGCCCATGATCCCGCCACCGCAGATGACCACCTGCGCCTGGGCTGGCAGGGCGACGGAATGCGCCTCGGCGGCCGATGCGCCACTCCTCCCGGACGACCAGTTCTGCCATCCTCGGCCGGTCCTTTGTCTTCGGACCGCCGACAGCAACCGGAAAAACATCCCGTCTGTCGGCAGCTCGGAGGTGTGCTCTCACTCGGCTACGGCGGAGACATTCACACTAGACGGAGAAAGCAACCAGATTTCATTCCACTGTACTCTGTGCTCAGGATTACTGAGAAAGGAGAAGGAGGCGACAGAGACCAGCTAGCCACACTTTCCACCAGAGTCTGAGACCCTGCACAGTTCCAGATGCTTCGCCAGCTATAGAGACAGTAGCGACAACAAGGAGGAGGTCCTCACCTTTATGCAACCTTCATTAGAGACACAGAGTGCAAGGGGGCGTCTGAGTGTCTGTGAGTGTCGTGATCTTAACACCACGGTAGGGGCGGCCCATACCCAGATCAAACAAGGAGCAAAGCCAATGTGCTGGAGTAACTGAAGTCATATGCAAAATAGGACGGATGGGAACAAGGGGACATTGGAAAAGAGACCTGATGGTGACCAGGAATCAGCAGGCTGCGTCTTCCGGACAGAGGCACAAGCATGTGCAAAGACCCTGGTGGGGGGCGGGGTGGGCAGACCTTGAGAAGTCCGAGCACAGAAAAGAGACCAGTGTGCCCACAGCATGATCAGCGGAGGGGACCCACCACAAGGCTGGAGAGGCAGGCAGAAAGCGAGGACACAGCGCTTGGATGCCATCATGACGAGTTGGGATTCCACTCCAAGTGCAAAGGAAAATATTGAAGCAGGGAACGAAATAACCGGATTTGCTTTTCCAAGATCAGTCTGGCTCCACGGTGGGAGTGGGCTGGAGACGAGAGGAAAAGCAGGGCCGGGAAGTGACTGCCGTAGTCCTAGAGGGAGGGCACGGAGACTCAGAGCAGGGCGGTGGCAGTGGAGTCAGAGCCGTGATGGACTGTTCTGGAGGCAAAATGACAGAGCTGACTTGCCAACAAACAAGATGTTAAAATGGGGCAAGGGGAGAAATAAGGATGATGGCAGAGTTTCTGGGTTAAGCAACCGATGCCACTTAGCACAGCACGAAGAGCTAGGGATGGGGAGGGAGGCGGGGAAGGAGAGCGCGTGAGAGGGAGGCTGTGAAGGGGCGCAGGCAGGCAAACAGTCCACCCGAGGGGTTACATGCAAGACGCCTGGCGGGCATCCACGGGGAAAGGACAAGCAGCAGCCAGACATCCAGGCCCGAAGCCAAGCGAACAGCTCGGGTATCTGGAGACCCAGCATGTGAGGAACAAGAAGGACCCTGAGGCTCCCCAGCAGGCAGAGCTTGGGAAGAGGAAGAAGTACCGGGCAGAGGACAGAGCGCTGGGGAGACGACAGCGTCCAGACAAAAAGAGGGAGTTCAAGAGACAGAAGGAGCCGTGGCGAGGCAGAAAGAGGCCTGGGCAGCGGTGTCCCAGAAGCCAAGAGAGGAAAAGGGTTTTACGAAGCGGGTCCCTACGGAGGGTGCCCGAGGGTGCAGCACGACGGACAAGGGTCCGCTGGAACAGCAGAGGCCCTTGGTGTCCCCAGAAAGAACATTCCCAGGGGAGTGCTCGGGGTGAAGCCAGGACCACAGCCAGCTGCAGAGCGAGGAGATGAGGGAGTGCAGACCGCTCCTTCACTTTCTGTTCTGAAGGGAGCAGAGCACCAGCCAGCAGCAAGGGAAGAACGGGAGCAGAGCAAGGTTCTTGGTCTCTAAAGGCACGGGCCCTGAAGCCTGTTTCACCGCTGGCGGGAAGTGCCAGGAAAAGGGAAAGAGGTGGTCCGGAAAGAGAGTTAGTGACAAAGAAGGAGGTCCTGGAAGAGGAGAGAGACGACCCAAAGCCGCAGCGAGGGACGGTGGGCTCCGTTTTGCACAGGCGGTGGGCTCCGTGTTTGCACAGGCCGCGGGCTGCAGGGAGTCTCCAGGACCAGCAGGCCTCCTCCCAGGTGCAGGGCTGGGTGAGTCCAGCTTGGCTTATCCCGCACCCTCGGGTGTCACAGGCTGTGACCAGGCACACATGTCTACGAGGTGACCAGCATCGTAAGGCAGAGAAGCAGAAAGGTATGGGATCGGGCCACCAGGAAGAATTACTCTCCCGGCAAAGCAGAGAGGCCTGATCAAGGTTCAGGAAACTGCAGACAGACCTGCCGGGAGACAGCAGGGTCACCAGCGTGGGTGGGTGGGTGGGGGGGACTTCAGAGGAGAGCCCCGGCAGACAGCACGCCCCGCAGCATGCCACTACCAACCCGGGATCTGCGGCGGGCCCCAAACAGCCCAATTTGTCCAAAGCCAAGGTCTGGGTGCCGGTCCGCCACAAACATCTCAGAACAGAGACCGAGTGAGGCCTACACAGCGTCCCAAGGCAAATCCTATCCAACCAAGGCCGATCACTTGGCCACCTCGAGGTGGTCACCAGGCCTCACACCCCTGGTCCCTGCCCGATGGTCTCAAGAAAGAAGCTTCTGGGGCACCTGGGTGGCCCAGTGGTTTAAAGCCTCTGCCTTCAGCTCGGGTCATGGTCTCAGGGTCCTGGGATCGAGCCCCGCATCGGGCTCTCTGCTCGGCGGGGAGCCTGCTTCTCCCCCTCTCTCTGTCTGCCTCTCTGCCTAGTTGTGATCTTTCTCTCTCTGTCAAATAAATAAGATCTTTAAAAAAAAAAAAAGAAAGAAAGAAAGAAAGAAGCTTCTTCCTACAAACTCGTCACCACAGGACCAACTTCTGTGCTTCCCCCCCTCCCCCCCACCATGCTGTCCTCCCCTCCAGACCTTCCACTGTGCCACCAGAGGATCCCTTCCAAAGTTAAGCCCGGGCCCTTCGCTCGCTCGGTACCTCTCACCTCTGTCTCCACAGAGCCACAGCTCCTTGAGGGAGCGGCCACCCCTTCCTGGCCAGCCCCGTTCTACTGAGCTCGCCTCCAGGGAGCGGCAGTGACTATCCTCCTCCTCCTCCCTTCCGGAGGATTACAGCTTGGTCACCCCGGAACAGACCCAGTTCCTCTGTGGCTCAGGCTAGTGGGTACCCCCTGCCTAGCCCAGGGCCACCACGGGTTCAGCCACAGGCAGATGTCTGTGTATGTTCGGCCTCTGAACCCACAGCACTGATCCTCTCCAGACCTTGGACCCCACCTCCTCTCTTCCTGCCTTCAAAGCAGATAACCCGGCTCATCTCCTCCCCTGAAACTCCACCGATAATCCTACTGGCACCTACAACCATCCAGCCTTCCCTCAGAGGGTCCAAAGTTCATCACCCACAAGAGCCCCAGAACGCTCCCCCTCCTCCCCCGGAACCCAGGTCCATGAACCCAACTCCTCTTCCATGTGCCTTCGATGCTCCCCTGACCCTCAGCGTTTTCCCTTCTTCAAGTCCTCCCAATCCACTGAGGAAACGGAACAAAGCCTCCAGAAAGGTCTGTGAGTAGTGATTTTACATTTTAAAAATTCTAAATGGTAAAAAAATAAAAATATGGTCTTGGCGGAAAACACAAACATAGAAGGCGATGATGATTTCCCATCAGGGTGCCTGGGTGACTCAGCTGGCTGAGTGTCGGACTCTTGGCTTCGGCCTAGAGTGGTCTTGGTGTTGGGGGACCGAGCCCCTTATGGGGATTCTCTCTCCCTCTGCCCCTTTCCCCACTCACGGGCATGCGTGCACATGCGTGTGGTCTCTCTAATAAATAAATTTAAATGATTTCCCCTCATAAGAAATAAGCAGTCCCATGTGCTGCCCTGCTGTGCACCTGAGTGCCGCCGCCTGACCTGTGTCCTTCTTCCCTTACTCCTTAGTGATTGCATGGTCTGCAGGTGGTCAAGCCAAAGGTGACTTTTTTTTTTTGTTGAAGATTTTATTTATTTATTTATCAGAGAAAGAGACACACAGGCAGGGGGCGTGGCAGGCAGAGCAGGCAGAGGGAGAAGCAGGCTCGGCGCTTTGCAAAGGTCCCAATGCAGGACTGGGTCCCAGGACCCTGGGATCATGACCTGACCTGACCCAAAGGCAGCGGCTTAACTGACTAGGTCACTCAGGCATCCAGAGCCAGAAGTGACTCTTAATGTGAACCCACAGTCTGTCTTTTAACTTGATGAATACCTTCAGGGAAGGGCTTCCTGTATGATCTGTCCCTTCCCCCCCCTATTTCCTGTCTGTCCTGAACCCAAAGCGGTAGGGCTTCTGTCCCCCCCGAGCTAGGAATGCTGCTCTCACTGAGAAGGCTCATGTTGCCAACTTCTGGAGACACCAGCCCCCTTCTCATAAGGTCCTCTCCAAGCACCGCATGTCACCCATCGCTCCCTGTACTCACCCACTCTTTCCCGGGTTTAATCCTGACTCCTACTACCCTGGTCACGTGTTTGCTGGCTGCTCTCCCCTGTCCTTCTTTCTGAGTCTATGTCCCTAATGGTACTCTAGGACCAGCTTCTCTCCTCAGTCCCCTATTCTCCAGGGAATATCACTGCCTACCATGACCAAGGGCCCAGCCCACAGCGACCCAACATTTGTGCCTGCACCTCCAACAGAACGGCAAGACCGCTTGGGCTCCCAGGGGTCAAAATGGGCACATCCAACAGGGAAACCCATCCTCCTCAATCTCCAGATCTGCTCCATTTCTGTGTCCCCCGGTGTGACACCACATACGAGAACCCTAGGTGTTACCCTGGGCTCCTCTATGCAGCCAATCTGCGAGGGCTAAGGATTCCACAGGCATCATTTCCCTCAGGTGGACCGACTTCTCCCCATCCCTGCTGTGGCTACCTGAGTACAGGTGGCCACCCGTGCTCAGATTACCGCAGAAGCTTCCTGAAGGGGCTTCCGCACACTGTTCTCCCCACACCCCACAATCCTCACAGGACTCGGAGCCAGGCTTCTCAAATGAAAATCTTGTTTCACGCCCTGCTTAAAACTCTCCAGTGACTTTCTGATGCCCTCAGGAACAGGCAATCTCCTTCCCGGGAAGTGCAAGACCCTTCACTATCTGGCTCAATTCTTATCTCTGCTCTCTCTCTGGAGCCAGGCTGAACCTATCTGTAACTAATCCCTCAAACAGGACAGGATTCTGAAACCCCCGGGATCCGGGCACACTGTTCCTCTAACCAAACAGTATAGTTCCTGCCAACCTCCCCCTACCCCCCAAACAAAGGTAACCGCCAAGGCTCTCGGCCTGACATCTTATTAGACCTCTCCCCCAGCACTGGGTCAGGTGGCCCTTGTATGTTCTCCCATCACACCCTGGGCTTCTCCCAGCACAGAGCTTGTTCGTCAATCAGGGAAACAGCACAACAGCCCAGCTGAGAACGCAGGCTTTATGGGGAGGCAGACAGCTGTGGGTCTGAAAGCCTCCTCCCGCCTCTCATTAGCTCTACGACTGGCAGCAAGTTACTCCATCCCCGTGCTTTGGGCTCCTCCTCCACGAGGCGAGCTAGGGCTCCCTACCTCACACAGCTGCTACGAACACCCAATCAGACAAGAAGGAAAAACATGGCCACTGGACCTAAGCAGCACTTAGTAAAGATACTTTTTGACGTCCTATGGAGCTCTCTGGGAGCTGGGAGCAATGATATAACTTGATCATGCATTTCCCAGTATTCAGGGTACCCACCTAGGAAATATAAGTCGCGAAATGGGTGAGAAGAGAGAACACATCGGGGGTGGGGGAGGGGGAGTACAGTGAGGACTCAGAGATCTCAAGGCTAGGCCCTCAGATTTGAGGGGATATCTAAATCACGTGAAAGAATTATTAAAAAGAAAATGGGAATATTTTCATAGGCAGTTACAATCTACCGGATGCTGCATTAGGTGTACAACTGACTTAAAACTCACAACTCTATAAGGCATGAAAACTTTTCTGCTGCCTGGGGAACCTGAGGCACAGGGAAGGAACTCGTTCAAGCTTCTCTAATGCCGGTAGTGGCAGAGCCAGGAGCAAGACCCTGCCGGACTGGCACCACAGAGTCTACCCTAGAAGCTTTACTCCCTGCTACCCTTCAAACAACCTCAGATGAGTAAAGAAGCGGTCGCTGTGAGGACAGAACCACAAGACATATCCCCTGGCAGGATAAAAGGAATTGCAAATGTCGCAGAAGACACGTATTAACAGATGAGGTTTAAGATGAAATAACCAATGTTAAAAACCTAGACTGATCTAGGAAAAAAAAAAAAAAAAGCCTAGGGAGATGAGAACCAAGGAGAGGATTTGTGACCCTGTGTGCATCATGACCTTCAAAGAATCACTGAGTGGTGAGAGCAAACAAGACAAAAAAGGATTTAAAGTGGATGCAAACAAAGAAAGGCAGGTGCCAGAGTATCCAAGTAGGTTTGGCAGCAAAACCAAGGCCAAGCTTGATGGCAGAGAAGGCAAAGTCACTAGACAAGAAACCGCAGGTGTCAGAAACAAAGAAAAAAAGCGATAACCGGATGTAAAAGAAGTGTGTGTGTGTGTGTGTGTGTGTAAAAATACCTATCTTAAGCTTTATTTAAGTACTCTCCGCACACCATTTGGGAGTCACATGCTCTTCCGACTGAACAAGTCAGGCGCCCAAAACAAATTCCATTTTTTAAAAAACTAAGATGACCCTACAGTGCTTTCTGCTAAGAAGAAAGATTAATTGCCAAGCAAACTCAATATCGGGACTAGGTATGCCCGCATCTGCGTACACCAACACGAGCAAGGGCAGCTCCAAGTTCCTCCGAGTCGTTCCTCTGTGCGGTCACAGCGTGGGTACAAACGGGCCGCCGGGGACGAGGAAGACTGGTGAGGGGAGAGCTGTTAACAACCCTTCCCACACTTGCCTCAGCACTAGAGCCACCCAGTACATTTCTCTCCAGGCTCGGCCTCTGGAGAGTCGGACCCCGCCGGTCCTGGGTGTGTAATTCTCAACAAGTGCCACCAGGTGGTCAGACAAGTTTAAGAAATCAATAGGAACCGCTAGCGCCAGCCAGGTGTGCCCTGGGGCGAGGCTCCCCACCTCCTTCCCTCAGCAGCCCGGTACGTCACGCTCACACACACCGGCAAAGGGCACCCGAAGATGCCCGCATCCCATCTCAGTGTCCTTCCCATCGGTCCCGAGTGCTCACACACCACGAGGACGGCTCCCTGCCCGGGCCTACTCTCTCCCCGGTAACGAGGCTGCCGCACTCTGCAGCAGTCCTGCAAGTTAGTGAGGCGCCGGCGGACCGCGGCACGTCTCCAGGCGGGAAAGCAACTGCGCCCGCAGTGGACGAAGGCCGGGCGAGACCCGCCTCCTCCGCGCTAGGGGCTTGCAAGCCCGAGGCCGGGAGCGCGAAGCGCGGTCACCGCCGCCGCTCTGGACGTCTGGCTGAGCCGGCGGACGCCCCCTGAGGGGCCGCTGCGCAGGCCCTGGGGCAGCCGGGCACTAGTCTCCGCGACCCGGACCACTTCGGCCGGACGGGGCAGAGCCCCGGACAGGCTGGGAGAGACGAGGAGAATCCGTCTCGGCCCCGGCCGCCGGAGTCCCGAGGCCACCAGGCGCAAGAGACACGAAACGCGGGGCTGCGGGGACCAGCCCCGAGGGAGACCAGAGCGGAAAGGCGGGCGCTGGGACGCGCCGAGGGGAGGCCAGAGCGGCCCCGCGGCTGTCTTCCTTACCTCACCGGCCCCGAGCGCTCCGCGGTCAGCAGCACCCCGGCGGCGGCGGGGCAGCAGCCACAACAGTTGCGAGGGGTCCCGGCTCTAGAACGCGGGGAACCGAGAAGGGAAAGAGGCGGGGCAGAGGGAGTAAAGTTCCGGGGAACGCCGGGGACCGCGACCTTCCGCGCTTTACGGCCCCCACAAGGGTACGCCGGCGCGAGATCGCTCCCGCGCACGCGCGCGCCGTGACGGCCCCGCCCCTGCCACGTGGGGCTTGTTTGGGTCTCGCGAGGCCCCGCCCCGGGCCTCTGGGCGTCAGCCGCGGCGGTCCGGCGGGTCTTGAGCTCGGGCTGCCCACCGGGTTGACCTTTGCAGGTGAAACCCGGAGGTCCGCCGTGCGCCGCTCTCCGTGCGGTGCTCTGGGGAGCGCGGAGTTTCGCTCTGCCCTCCAGGCGCATTCCCACTTCTGTCCCCGGGTGGGTCGTGGCTCACAGCCGCTCTGGACCCGCAGGCTCTCGGCTCTTCCCGGGCCAGGCGGGATTTATAGAGGCCCTGGGCTCTGGGCCCGAGGTCACTCTGCCCCTTCCTGGCTTGTCTGGGACGAGGGAAGTGGACTCTCTCAGTCCATCTTCTGACAAGGCCCCCGTCCGGCCCCTCCTCACTGTCAGCGGCCCTGTTTTCTTTCCCTGGTGGAACTCATCGCCAGGTGCAGTCTGTGGTGGTCGCTGCCTTTCGCCGCAGCTGCAAGCCTGCCGTCTCTCGGCAGAACCGCAGTCTGAGGCAGGGCTATGTCCTCAGCCCTCGGAGCCCTGCTTGGCACCTGGTCCAGGCCCTAGTTCTCTGAACGGAGAGCGTTCTGGGGGTACAGCGGCCCCTGCGGGTTGCGCCACACTATTTCCCATTCGTTAAATTTGGGCTCCCCCTCACCACACTGAGCCCATCTTGTTTCCTTATGGCTTCTTCGGGCCAGGCACCGTGCTGGGCGATGGGATTCAGCAGCGCACAAGAAACAGAGGGCTTCTTCCGTTAGGGAGTGGCAAGAAAGCTCCGGGGACCCCTGTGGCACCACGCCAGCCCATGAGCTGCATACTCTCTAGCCCAGACTTGCCCGTTAACTCACTCGAAACCGTGCAGATGAGTTCTGGCTGCCTGAGGACAGAAGGTCCGTCCCTGGCTAGTCTGTCCCATGACAGGTTAAGACATTCCAGGCTTCCGTGCTAGAGAAATACTTGAATACTTTGGCTAGTGGCCCAGAGCCTGGTGTCACCTGACCGCCCCCAAGGAAGAGGAAATAGACTAACTCATCTGAGGTGTATTCCTGGGCAAGTCTTTCCTGATCTCCGAATATGCAGACATGGCGATGTGGGGAGAAAACCTTCGCAAGCTTTCCTGACAAGCAGCTTGACCTATGCCGTTTGCGGGCTTATGAATTTGGGAGAAACCTCGCTGTGTGTGGGAACCGCTGGGTGAAGTAATGTGATCCTTAAAGTGTTCATTCCATTCTGTGGACAAGCCCCGAGTGGTGAACAAGCTGTAGGGATTTCTCTCTGCTTCCCTCAGCCATCGCTGTCGTTCGTCTATGCAAAGTCCCAAGCCTCCTTTTATTGTCCTTTCTCGTTGATTGTTGTACTTCGTAGGCTCTCTAACCCTCCAACTGCACTGTTCACAACAGGATTGAACATTGTTTTCTCTTTCGGCTTCTCCTTGGGCGTGAAAGGTCGGAGTGATTTCTTGCCCGATACTTCACAGAGCAGAGCTGCCCATGCACAAGGGGGGGCTTTATTCTCATGATATTTGGATTCGACTTTGTAAAACGTCTGCCTTCTCTCAAGGACAGAAATTAAAAGGGGGTGCGGAGGGTATTTCTCGCATCTCTCTCAGAAGATCTGTGCCAGGATCTTTTGATCCTTTGCACACCAAGAATGGCAGCTGGGAGCACCTCTCTTCTCCAAGCCGGTTCTCGGTTCTCGGGCCTTACTCCAGAATGCCCCATGGTGGGTGTAGACAGGACAGAAAACAACGAAGCACCTTCGCTCCTTCTGAGAGTTCCCATCCTACCCCCCCCCCCCAGAGCCTCCCGTCCCCACGTCCAACGCCTTTCCGCAGCTGGTTTCAGTCAGGGGGCTTCTAGCCACGCAGGTCACACTTCACTCTCGGGTCTGCCCTTGGGGTCCGGGAAATGCCGTTGTAATTATTGCACAGGGCTGTAACTCCTTATTTACGTGTGTGAGTGTGCAGTTCGCTCGGCCCCTTTTACGTCCCTGAGCAGCGACAGCAAGAGGTCCTAAGGACGTCTGAGGCACTGGAGGGCACGGGATCTTTCTCAGGGGCCCTGGTGACTTTTGGCACCCAGAGCGACCAGCATTTCTGATTCCACGAAGGCGGTAGGGACGTTGTGCCCTGTACTTCTATCAAGCCAGATTTTAATTAAGATGTTCTTTTCATGCTGCTGGGCTTGTCAGTGAATAAACAGACACGTCCCTTACTCTGGCTGTGTCTGCTTGTGAAACACTCTTCGTCTCTGGTTATTGGTGTGTGTATTTGCCGTCACAAAGGCTGACCGTGGTGCATAATACCGTTTGCATCGGTGTCACCGGAGTGGGAACCAGACTCGGGACTCGAGGTCCAGCAGACACAGGCATTATCACATCCCCCTCCGTGTGGTGCTGGGCTGGATGGAGACGGGAAGCCTCCCTCCCTCCCTCCTTCTGAAGGTCAGGAGGACTCACACCCAGTCTCTAGCACACGGAACAGTGAACTAGTCAGTGCTGAGCATGGGCTGGATGCCAGCGGTGGTGCCTGAGAGTCATCGGGGCACCTGAAGCAATCCCCTCCAAGTGAGTCGGAATCAGCAGGGCTGGAAATCTGCTCAGGACTTCTCGAGACGCTTCCAGGAACTCCTCTTGTGCCTGGAATCCACTGGATGCCAACTGTGTAAGAGACTGCAGGCCGCATGGCTTAGGGAGAACTTTCGCTGGCCCCTGAGCAGGACAAGGGGTTTCTTATACACCATCCCGCGTAACCTTTATGACAGTCTCGGGAGGGGATTTTTCAGATGCTGGAGGCTCAGAAGGAACGTGACGTTGCCCAGATCCCACAGCTTGGGGGGAGAGCTGGAGCTGACCCAGAAAGGTCCGTGCAGTGTAGCACAGGGCAGGCGGCCGGGAGGCCAGGTGAGGCCCACTGACCCGCAGCCTAAATCGGCTGCCCAGCCAAACCCCAGTCACCGGCAGGCCCACAAGCCCGAGAGGAGACGCTGTGGGAGGCAGCAGCTCTCGGTGCCCTCTCTCGTCTGCCGCCTTGTGCAGTTCAGGTAGGGGGTCTCTGACGGCGTGGCCGTGTAGGAGTGATGCCAGCAGGGCCTCATCCCCTTGAGGAATTCTCCACTCGCTGCCAGCGTGGAGTCACTGGTCTTTATTCTGCTCATCCGAGCCATGTTCCAGCAGCTCCATGTGGGAATCCCACAGGCGGACACGTGAGCAACAACCTCCTCATCCTGTCTTCCAAATCTCCTTTTATTTCAGATCCACGAATGGTCCACCAGGCCCCACACCGGAGAGTCACCTGTCCCCCCCACCGGCTTCTCCCTGGACCTCTACCTCATCACCCAGCTCCACCGAGACTGGGTCCCCAGATCTCTTGTCTCTTCCCGCCGCTCGTTCCCCCCCCCCCGCCCGCCGCTGCAGTTCTGAGAGTTGGCAAGCTTGCTGCAATGATCATCCCTAAAATGATGTCCCTGTGTCTGGTGTCCCCCCGGTCCTCACTCTGCAGGGCTGTCCTTCCCAAGCACATGAGATCGTTTTACTCCCTGGCGTAACTTAGCAGCTCCTCGGGACTCCCCGTTGCTGGGGAGACGGTGCTCAGACTCCTTAGCGTGGCAGAGCTCCGTCTCCACAGTGCGCTGGCAGAGCTGCCCAGGCAGTGCTGGGGCCAACTGTGTGTGACTCAGGGGCCCGGATCCTGTCCCGTTTGCCCCTGTGTGCGACTGATCCTATCCCGCACCCTCCGCTCAAGTCACACTCCACCAAGCCCATATTTTGCTCCCTAAGGTGCCCTTCCTGGCACCTGTCCTTCTGTCCTTGGGGAAGAGTTCTGAATTGAGAATCAAATCATGCCCTGCGGCCCCCCAGGTCAGCCTGGCAGACCCCTCCAGAATTTCAAAACCTCCGCCCACCATCACCATGATGGTGGTGCAGCCTTTCCTTCCCACGACAACTGGCCTCCCTTTGGTGTGTCCCCTCTACTCTTTCCACCTCTCTCTTTCCTGGTCTTTTCCCCTTTGCCTTCTGTCACTCTCCAAGGACTGGCTTCTCTGCACCCCCAGCATCTAGTATCATGCCTGGCAGCTAACATGTGATTGAGCGAATGGGGCAAAGTTTCGAGCAGAAGCTCCTTTTGCCAATCTGTAAAATGGGATGATGTCCTGGCCTCAGGGAGGAGAGGGCATTCCGCTACTGCAGCTGCCCCTCAATCCGACCAGTAGGTGGCGCTGCGACATACGACTTGAGGTTTCCCCGGGGTGGGAGATGGGGGGCGCTCCCAGCCCAGCTAATGGAGTGCAGGTCCTCAGGGTGAACTAGAAACCCAAATCAGACCCATCAAATCTCCCCCTGAGAGGGGATACCCCGTGTGGCCCCCGTGACTCAGGAGGGGCTGAGGAGAGGCTCCTTTGTGCAGCCTTGAAAAGAGGGATGTGCCCTTTCCGCCCTGCTGTCCCCCTGGAGTGGTCTGTGGAGTTAGGGACCTCAGACACTTGGCTCTGGGGCATCATCTGACTCATCCCCCAGAGTCCAGGGTGGAAGGGCCGTTGTCCTGTTTGGTTACGAGCATGACTTTGGAGCTGACGTGGCCTGGGTCCGAATGCCCGCACTGCCTCTCCCTTGGCGTGTGACCCTGGGACGTTACCTTCTCTGAGCCTCCTCTCTAGTTGTCACCAATACAGACTGGGGGAGGGGCTGCAGCATGTGCGTCTATGTAGAGAGATTTACCTGAAGGACTTGGCGGCTGGCACTCTGAAATGGCAGGACAGGCAGGCAGGGTGGAGACCAGCAATCACTGACGTCGAGGTCTCAAGTTCAAGGGGAGTCTGAGGACAGAATTCCTTTTTCCTCTGGAGACCCGAGTCCTTTTCTTAAGGCCTTGAAGTGAGTGCATGGGCCCCACCCACGTTGCAGCGGGTGACCTGCTTTAGTCAGTCTATGGGTGTCGGTGTTAGTCAGATGGAGAAACACTTGCCCAAGGATATCCAGACTAGTGCTTGACCAAATGTCAGGGCACCCTGGCCTGGCCAAGTTGACAGTGAAACTAACCATCGTAGCCTCTGTCTACTTGCTTGGAAAGTCGGCCATGACACCTTTCCTTCCTTCCTTCCTTCCTTCCCTTTTTTGTTTTTTTTTGCAAGACTCAAATAATGTGGATAAAATACTTGGCTCAGAGCATAATTTTGAGAGCACGACAGCTGGTTTTGGGGGTTTTTTGTGTTTTTTTTTTTTACTCTTGCAAGGTGAGCTGCATGGCCAGGCACCTTAATGTGTGGGAGACTGTGGGGGATGAGCGACACTCAGTGACCCAAAGGGAATCAGAGTCATGAAGCTCGAGGAGCAAAGGACCTGTTAGGCAGATGTTTATGACAAAAGCTGGGCTCCAGTCCCCACGTGCCACTGGTGCTAATGCCTTTGAACTGAGCTTCTCATGACCAACCATTTTACTAAGGACTTGTGGTAGATATAAATTTATTCCAGGACGTGCCTGTCAGTTCAGCAAAATTGTCCAAGCTCAGTGAGCTACTTTTTTTTTTAAGACTTCTTTTCTCTTTTCCTTTCTCCCTCCCTCCCTTCCTTCCTTCCTTCCTTTCCCTTTCTTTCTTTTTGTTCTTTTCCTTCCTTCCTCCCTCCCTCCCTCCCTTTCTTCCTTCCTTCTATTTTATTTTTTTTTAATTTTATTTATTTATTTGACAGAGATCACAAGTAGGCAGAGGGAGTGGAGGAAGCAGGCTCCCCGCTGAGCAGAGAGCCCGATGTGGGGCTCTATCCCAGGACCCTGGGATCATGACCTGAGCCGAAGGCAGAGGCTTTAACCCACTGAGCCACCCAGGCGCCCCCTTTCCTTCTATTTTAGAGAGAGAGAGAGCATGAACCGGAGGGGCAGAGAAAGAGGGAGCGAGCATCTCCAGCAGACTCCCTGCTGAATGTGCAGCCTGATGCAGGGCTCAACTCATGACCTGGAGACCGTGACCTGAGCTGAAATCAGGAATCGTATCCCAACAGACTGGACCACCCAGGTGCCCTGCCTCCTAGTTTTTAAACATTTTCTTTTTTTTTTTTTAATCTGGATGAAATCAATGTTATTTACATTCTTTGACTTCATAAAAAATAATCACCTCTGAGCCGTGTCACGTGCTACGATTTCATTCCCCTTCTCCGCTTCATTATTCAAGATTTCAAAGGTGCTGCAAAGTTGGAAGAATTTTGCAGCGAACCCCCAAATACCTAATGCTAGATCCTCCCATTTTACTGAGCATCCTTTGTCACCTCTTTATTCGTCTGGTCATCCCTACATCCGTTCGGTCATCGTCTTGGTTTCGGTACATCTCAAGGTAAATGGGGACGTAGGTGCTCTTCACCCTACATGTTTTTCTTGTGTTATCTCTGTCTGCTTTTGGTGTCCATGTCATGCCGGACTCACAAAGGAGTTGGTGTTTCCTACCGTTCGTTCATTTTTAAACAGCCTCGTGGGGATCTATTTTACACGCCAGGAGTCTCATCCATCGTACGTGTACTGTGGGATGATTTTCAGCCAATTTATACGTTTGTGCAACTATCACCACGATCGGGGCTCAGGACGTCCTTATCCCCTGAAACCTTCTCTCATGAAAGTTTCTAGTCAGGCCCCAGCCCCAACCCAGAGAAGCACTGACGGGTCTGCCTTCTGCCTCTAGAGATTGGCCTTTGTGGACATTTCCTATCAACGAAATCACACAACGTACGGCGTTTTGCGTGACTCCCCTCGTTTCGCTGAAGGCATTTGAAGTTCATCCGTGTTGTAGCAGGAATCACAGGTTTGTTCCATGACGGTCACTGACAACTCAATAAAGCTCAGGAACAGAAGTTCAGTCCCTTTTAAGGCTGAATCGTATTCTATTTTGTGGCTGTATAGTTTATCCGTTCAACATTTCAAGGGACACATGGGTTGTTTCCAGCTTGGGGCTGTTCTGAATGGTGCTGTGCTCACTTGCCACCAGGTCTTTGCATGGA
>RCUC01168457.1:0-53568 GCA_003697995.1 Taxidea taxus jeffersonii | reverse complement strand
AAAAAATGTAATATTATAAAAACTGTATTTTTAAACAATTTTTATAAATTTTACACAATTCTTATAATTAATAAATATTACTTTTGTAAAATAGCTTATATTTTAGAAAGAGGAGATGATAAATGCTGAGAACACCAATGTTTTCTGCCATTTCCAAGGTTCAGAGCTGGGTTTTGGTTGGAATGGATGGCCTCAGCAAAGAGGAGGGGTAAGGTATACGTGGAGAGGGTCTGGGCTATTGAGTTCAATACCATCTCCACTGGATGGTGATTGACTTTATGTCCAGGCAAATGATAAACCTGTGGGCTTTGTAATTTCCCATGCTGTTGGCAACTCATGCCTTTGGAAGCAGGCCTGCTTCTAAGTAGGGATATGAATGTGAATCCCTTCCAAGTAAAGAATATTTGTTTTTCTCTTACCCAGTCTCATGTCTGTCCTCTTCACATTTTATTGGAGAGTCATTTTGTATGTACATCATCTGGGACCAACTGTTGTATTGTGATGTTGTCATGTTCAAGTATTTACCCCTTTGCATGGAAAGGAAAGTGTCTGATTAACAGCTGTTTATACCCAAATGTCCTCCACTTTTTCACATGAGGGTCAAGCTGGGGGAATCAGTAGGACACTTTAGTTTGGTTTTGCTCCTAAATATGTATCTTCCCTCCCTGAACAAATTGATGGATTTATTCATGTATATTGATTCTGATTGACGTTTCTGTTGCATCAGGTGGTAATTGGTCATAAGGAAATTTATAACAAAGCATAATAATAATTCTTTAAAGAGAGCTCGAGATGAGAAAATGATTTGGTTCCTTGTTCCACATAATCAACTTATACGCAGATTTAAAAAAATCCTGTCTTCTAGAAAATGAATGTAGTATCTTTTTGATTAAAAAATTAGTTTATTCACCCAACTTTTAAAAAGTTAATCATATTTATGATGCTAAAGTATATTTAAGAAGATTTAAAATTCCTTTAAGTAGAAAAAGAAATTGAATAGTTTAAAGATGATTTCAGGTCAGATTAAAATCTAAACCAGACTGTCTTCTCTGTAACTTGTCTTCTAGCTCCAGAATCCTGAATCATTACTCAGGAACAGACTTCCTGTACTCTTGGATTTGCGGTCTCATTTACCCAGGAATTAACTGTTAGCATGCGCTTTCTAAAAGCTTTCTGGTAGATACATTGTTCATGAGAAGAAAGGGACATGCAAATGCCCATTTCCCTGATTGTTGAATTAGATTTCTAATGATATTGGATCTGCATTACTGCTCTGCAGAGGTACCTTCTCCAAACAATTGCCTAATATCTGTGCTCTTCTGTGAGTAGGCAGGCATGCAAAAATGTGTGCGATAAGTCAATCTGAAAAATTTCTTCGTAACAGGTTAAAGACATTGTCTATTATTTTATTCAACGACCCTTATCTCGGAGTAAAACTGAATCATTCCAAATGTCAACTCAAGAAGACTCTTCAGATGAACTTAGAGACCTCCCTTTGTCACAGATCGAAAATTGTATCATTTCTTTTTGCTTTGATCAACAGAGACCTAAAAAATTTTCAGTCTTAATTTAAGTGACTATCTCATACCTGAAAGATGAAAGTATATATAGATTCTTGGCTCTAAATGTTCTGCTATTTAACAGAGGTTTTATAATCATAAACGGCCAGAGGTGATTTTCTGTGTTCTAAGTATACATGATAAACCTAATTCTCTTGACAGGAAAAATATGGTTAGATTTCCTTTCCTGTCCTATAGATGCTTTTACATGTGGTCTGACAAGCTGAGATGTCACAAAACTTTTTTTTCCTGTATTCTTGTGTTGGAAGTTCAGTTATAAAAAGACGGTGAAAAATGAAGATCTTCTAAAAACAGTCCCAGTTCCAGTGTTTAATTGTAATACTAACTATTCAAATACATGGACCTCCTCTTAACTGAAGCCTATCCCAGTACAAAGTAGGGTATTTCCTCCTTCCCATCCTTTCTCTTTTCCCAAGACATTCCTTATAGCAGATGGAGAAGTTGGGAGTCAACCAAATGTTGATCAATGGGACAGTTAACAAGTCCGTATTTTGAACATTACATAGTAATTTAAAGAAAAGCAGATCTGTATACTACATACACAATATCCAATCACATTGATAGATACAAAGTGAGGTTGTAAAACATAGTTTCATGCAGGCCAAAAATTCCAATTACTTTTTTCAAGGGCTTATTGATGCATATAAATTCTCAATACAAATTGAGGTGGGATGCATGCCAAATTCTAATTTCCATGCGGGGGAGGGAATTGTGATATTTGTGGAAGTTCAGAGGGGCTGTTTTTCTTCCTGTAATTTTTAAAACTTTTTACAACTGTGTAAACATACAATTGACAAGCTTTAAGATAATATTATATGGAAGTACTCAACACGATAGCCTATGCGGTATCTCTAGCTTTAATAACGGATTTAATGTCCCTGGGTGGATTCTGTGTTTTGCTGACACAATACTAAGACCCTGAAAAAAGAGGAAAAGATCGTTTACAAAAAAAAATCAAAAACCAAAATAAATGACTATAAAACATATTTTTTTCTACTGATACCTCATGTTCTTCTGTTGACCTTTCCTAACCCTGAAGAAATCATGGAAATTTTAAGATAACAGTACAATGACTGTGGGTTGAGGCACAGCGAAACTGGGCTGAAGTCAGGCTGGCAAATTGTTATGCTGTTTTTGTATTTATTTCTTTCAACTTTAACACCCACATTTTATTAAGTGAGACTGTGGATAAAAGAGGAAGCTCAGAATCCTGTTTGGACACCGTTTAGGAAGGAAACCAGGTCTTTATGGGGCACCCCCTTCCTCTTAGGCACTGGCCAGGAAAACCATCTTTCTGTTTAAAACCTATTCAATCTGAGAGGTGGGGTGACTTTGGGAAGGAAGGTGACCTCTCCCTTGTAAAGTGGAATGGCTCTGTTTCCCCCATGACTTATTCAACTCATTTCCACCACTGTTTATAAGAACACTTGTGCTGAATGCTTGAAGTGACAGCAATAGTCAGTTAAAATATGGCTCAAATTTCATGCCTTCATATTTCCTATGTTATTTCAAATCTTTAATCATTATAATCCCAAATGGCGCTTTTGGTCGGTTCAAGTTTTGCTGATGTCCTTTTGGAGTTAACAAGGATGCTTCTTATAAGACAGAAGTTTAATCAATACATAGAGAACTGTGAACTCATAAAACCATGGCTACTCTCAAATCTGGAAAGAGAATGCTTTGATGAGATCCACATCATTTCCAAAGTGGTACAGGAGGTATTTTTTGGGATGCCTTACACGTTGGGGTCCACGGGCAGATGAGAGTGTGGGAATGATGTGACCTGCTGGCTGAGAGAGGCTGTCAGAAAAACCTGTTTATTTTGAAAACTTCTCAGTTTTTGTGCATTGTAAATATCTTTGGATGTTGACCTCACCTTTAGCGCCGCTCCCGGGTTTAATTTGCATTGCTTCGTGGCTGTGAAACACTGTTTTCTTAAAATCAGTTCCTTTATTCCTTTCTTAAAAAATATTTTAATTACCTCTTTATTTTGGGATAATTTTAGGTTTGTATGAAAGTTGCAGGGATAATCTAGAGTTCCTATATACCCCTCACCTTGTTTCCCCTAATGTTAACTCTTCACATTGCCATGGTACATTTGTCAAAACTAAAAAAAGAAAACGGACATTGGGCATTACCGTAAACTAAACTTCGGTCTTTATTTGGATATTACCAGTTTTTCCACTAATGTCTTTTTTACTGTTCTGGAATCCAACCCAGGCTACTACGTGGCACTTAATCATCTTATCTCCTTCTGTCTTCTGAACTGTGACAGTTTCCGACTCTTTCCTTTTTCCCATGACCTTGGCAATCTTGAGAAGTACTGGCCAGGAATTTTGTAGAATATTTATCATGTTTAATAAATGAAAATGTATAACCTCTGGGATTTTTGAAGGAAAGCCCATGTAGACCTACTAATAATTTGTACCACTGATTTTCCATTAATAACCCAGTTTCACCCTGTTGATTGTTACTTTATCCTCTTATCAGTTATAATAGCATTCTAGAATTTAAAGTTGATGTACAATGGGTTTAATATTTGCTGCCTATTCTGCTTCATCTGTGTGTGCTTTGTACGGTCAGCTTTGCCGGTATAGTTTAAGCCCCCTAGAAAGTTGGTGTTTTATCTGTTGTTTATGACAGATTCGAGATGGACAACCAAATTGCTACGTGTTGAAGAATAAAGATTTAGAACAAGCTTTTAAAGGAGCTATTTACTTGGAAATGGACCTCATATATAACCCGGTGAGTCTAGCTGGACCAGCTTCTCTCTACCTAAAGTAAAAGATGACCAGCCTGGTGAGACTCAAATCTCAAATCCTTGTAAAATGTTTCAGACTTGTTGCCACTAGAGAGAGATAGAACAGGGTTTTGAACTTTGACTCTAGAATCAGTGCGGGACAAGCCAGTTTTCAACTTGGATTAATCTCCTTGAGCCAGTAGAAATGATGGAATTTAATTCCCAGGACATCTAAATGTCAAGGAAAAACAAAACAAAACAAAAAAGTAAAAAAAAAAAAATATTAGCTTTATTTCCAGTAATCTTGAAGGTCACAGCTGGCAGTCAGACAGAGGTAGGTATTTTCAAACCTCTGACGTGTTATTTAATTGTTACGGTAGATGTCCTGCTATCCAACACTATCAAGAGAAGTAGTTACTCATTTGGAAACTACAGTTGAAGGAGGAGTTTTTAAAACTTATCTTCAATCTTTAGTTTACTATAAAATATGTAGATACTCATTTGCCCATTTTTAGCT
Organism: Taxidea taxus jeffersonii; assembly: GCA_003697995.1. Classification (NCBI taxonomy): domain Eukaryota; kingdom Metazoa; phylum Chordata; class Mammalia; order Carnivora; family Mustelidae; genus Taxidea; species Taxidea taxus. The sequence continues at coordinate 48,731 of RCUC01168457.1, read as the reverse complement.
GTGGGTATAAAATCTGTTTTTTTATAGCATGGATTTATTATGTTTAGTTTTGTAACATATTCCTTGCATAAATACACTCATAACATCTATAATAATATCTACTTTCAGTTTTTTTTTTTTTTTTTGAAGTGGAGATCTAATTTAAAGATCCAGAACAATTTGAATATAGAATTTTCCAGACTGTTCTTTTTTCCCATAAAATCATTACCTCATTATCTTTTTAGGGACTGACCTTTATCAAGGCTTTCTAGAGCAATGCAGATTTCAAGTCTTTGGGTCCGTGCTTGGATTTCAATGGTTTATATGATACTTGATTAAAATATGGAATTGTAGTAATGGGAAAACCCAGCAGAAACCAGATTGGGAGTTAACACAGTTGATTCTCAGTAGGCATGTGATTTGATTGTTGTGAAAGGAGATTCCTTAGCGTGCAGAGATGTGGCCTACTTAACTGTGACCAAGCATATGCCGTGGGATCAGCAGCCGGTTCCAGAAAGGCAAAGGAGAACGCGGGTTAATCCAGTTAGCGTTATAAATGAATGTAGGGTAATGGGTTTTTATGGTATTTATAAGAATGGCTGCCATTTAGTGGCCACCTACAATGGGCCAGGCTCTGACATTATTGCATTTAATCCTCCCAATAAACCTGGTAAATAGGTATCGTTAATGCCATTTTATGATGAGCCAATGGAATTAAATAAGAGAGCTGATTTACTCATAAATGAGTGAGTCAGCATACAGATCCACATCTTTCTGATTCTGCAGCGATTCCTATGCTACTCTACTTCCTGTTTAGTGTATTTAAGGAATTATTCATAAAATCAACGGCAGGGACATTATTATATTTTTAGTCTCCAGTATGGAGATGGTGATGTTACATCCTTATCTTTCCCATTGAGTTCGCTTTCCCTTCGAGGAAATCCTCTGGGCATCTTGTACCATCAGTGACCCTTCATTTCCTGTTTTCTTCTGGCATCACTTGTGTACATAGTCTGTGTACACAAGTAAAACCCGAGTTTTAGGGAAGAGAGCATCACCGAGAAAATACGTTAGTGTTGCCATTTCCCAGTTGTCCGTCCAATGGAGTGGAGAGGGACTTGAATTTTTTTCTTTGAGCTTTTCCTCAGTACGGTGATTGGGGCAAGCCACGAAATCTCTCTGAGCCTCAGTTTATCCCCCACAAAATGAGTCTCAGGTGACTCATCTACTTATTTTTCCATAGAATTGAGAGGAAATGGAAAGATGTTCTTATAAGCAGGAAACTGATTTTCACAGACAAGGTACTATTGGTGAAAAAAGGGTTCAAAACCTTGATGGGAGGGAAGTTTTATTTCTTGGAAACTGGTTCCAGAGCCTCCTGAACTCAGCCTGTGCAGGGGTTTAAAATACCTCCGTTCATTTGCAAAGTGGATGCAACAGTCTTGGTGTCCCCTGGTTCCAGTCTGACCTACCTGAGTGTGCTGGTGAAATGAGATCCCCAGGAACACACTAAGGGGTGTCCTCCATCACCTCAGTTCCCTGCCAAAGGCCTGAGGGTCAGAGATACTGGTTTCCACATTCTTCCCAGTCATTAACAAGAAAAAGAGAAGAATGAAGTCCATTTAAATGCTGCCTTTTTTTTTTTTTTAAACAATGATGTCTTTCTAGGTCAAAGCAAGTATTAGGACTTTTACTCCCAAAGAGAAGCGCTTTGTTGAAGATACCCGCAAGCTGTCCAAGAAGGTAGGTGGGTACCCTGTAAAGGGGCCCTGATACACTCAGCACCGGAAGTGCTTATTTGTCCTTACTTAGCATCTCTCCCCTCCTCCCCCTCCCCTCCCTTCCTTCCTTCCTTCCTTTCTTCCTCCTACCACCCTTCTCCTCCCCTACCTCTTCCTCCTCCGAATTCCTACTCCCTTTCTCTCTCTCCCCCTCCCTCTCCCTGTGTCCCCCTCCTTCCCTTTCTCCCCCCTTCTCTCCCCCACCCCCCCAATTCTCTCAGCTTTTTCCCATCTCCTCTCCTTTCTCTGCCTCTCCCCATCTGTCCCAGAACAAGGACCTCAGTCAGCAGGGTAAGAAGGGACGGACCGGAAAATAAATGTTGGATGAAGTAGAAGGTGTTAGCCCTCCATTCACCTCCTGAGTCATTCTATCAAGGAGCATTCCTGGTATCAGCAGCCTCTGTAGACTGACTTGGCTCACCCTGCTAGCCTCAATCAGTGAAGGCCCTTTCCGCCTCTGTCCTATCAAGGTCACGGGGAGGTGCTCTGCCCAGGGAGGCCTCAACTGCCTCACCCCCGAGGATCTTAGGGGCCTCTAGCCTCAACTTCCCTCATGATGCTCCTACCATTTTTGTATTATCTACACATTTGGAATGTGTTGGCATTTTACCGCATTCTGGGTCAACTCTCTCTCTCTGCTGGTTTCCCTTAATTCCTCTCTCATTGGTTTAACAAAAAGGGATGATCAGGGCCCAGTAGGGGAAGTTATGCATTTTTCTTCACATGACCTTTATATTTCTTTTCAGAGTCCCTCCCTGTCTTACTCTGAAGCAGTCCAGAATTTCACTCTGTACCTATTGTCCCTCTTCAGTTGTGTAACAAAGAACAAAGTGTCCCCTTTTTAAAGTGTTTATTACTTCCACCACTTCCTGTGGGGTGAGCAGCTGGGGATGACATAAAGCCATTAAATATAAACGCATCTCCTCATCCTCTTGTTTCCCATGAACTTCTGGGCGCACTTGGGAAAGGCCTGGAATGTCTTCTGAAGGGAGCATCCCCGTGTTTTGTTTTGGTCTGCCATAACATTGAGTGTAATATTTATTTGGTGTAATCTGAGTAAATGTCTTTTATTATATTATTATTATTATTATTATTATTATTACTACTACTACTGCCTTGTGCCCTATTTTCTTGAAAGTTAAAACCTGAGTTGAAGTCCCTGGGCTGGCTGCTTTGCAAATAAGTTGAAATGAATCTGCCTGCAACTGGGAGAAAGGACATTTACTTTGCCAAGCACGACCTCTGCAGGGGGTGGCTTTGGGCTCTGAGAGCTCCAGGGGATTTAGGGCTGAGATCCTGGGGTCTGTTAGGACCTTCCCCACATGCTTTTCACCAGCATGCCTCCAGATTTTTACACACTTTGAGCTTATGCTTAATTATGATGCAGGTACTTGAAATCACTTACCCCGTGGCAGGCACTTTTCAGAGGCCTCAATTTTCTTCACTGTCCACAAGGTGAATACTAAGATCAACCCCATCCTATAGGACCAGAGAGGTTAGGAAACTGGTTGGAGGTTGCACAGCTAGGAGGTGGGAGAGCTGGATTCTCCTCCCAGAATTAGACTTTCCTATAGTCTTTTCCTTCTAGACTATATGAGCTAGAATACTTGTACATCTAGTTTCTACAAAAATTTCCTTCTAAACTAATGAGCTCTCTCTTTCTCTCTCTCTCTCTCTCTCACACACACACACACACACATACACACACACACACACAAAGAGGCACACACCCCAGATGCCTTGCTGCTGTAGCTTTTACCAGTTCGGTTTTGTCCTGAATGTTATTGAAACAGGCTACTCTCCATCAAAAGAGCTACAAAGTACATTGTATTTTTTTCCTTCTGTGGATGATGGTGTTTAAAAAAAATTTTTTTTAGAAAAAGCATGAGGACTTTTGCCTTTCTATTTTTCTTTTTTAAATTGGCAGCTATGCAGAATATAACTTAAATGACGGAGCCGCCTGATCTAAAGAGAATATTTAGAGTATTTAAATCTGGTTACTTGTTTTCCATTTTTTTTTATTAGATCTTATCAAGGGATATAGACCGTGTGAAGAGAATCACCATGGCAATGTGGAATACAATACAGTTCCTTAAAAGCTGCTTCCAGTGGGAATCCACAGTGAGAAGTGCCATTGCATTCGTGGTAAGCCTTGATTTTATGTTAAAATTATTTGCGTTTGAATCCCAAATCCAAATGCAGATGAATTTTATTTTACTCACATGACGCAGAGTTCCACACATCGAACGTCGTCGAAGTTCACACCTGTAAGGAAACTTTAAAATATAAATGATATCCGTCTATGTATCTTTCTGAAATACATTACAGTGTAGATGACTATGAAGATGTCTAAGACTGTACTTACAGCAGATTTACCCTTGGAAATCCCTTCAATTACCCAAATCTTATTCAGATACTATCTCTCAGTAAGTTTAGAGACCTCAATTCTTTATTTTTGTAAATTTTTCTCCAAAAAGGTGTCTTTATACAGGGCAGTTATTATTATATTAACTGTGTCTGTATAGTCCTTCCATTGTTAATATTTCTCTCCCTCTGTCCCAGTGAGTGCAGTGTTTTTTGAAAAAAACTGATGGTTGAAGACTCACATGATGAAATTGCTTGTTTATGATTTAAATAAATCTTCACAGACTTTGATATAAAAACATTGATTTCTATCAAACTACTTGAGTCACATGACAAGGTGACCCAACACCACGGAAGAGAGTGATTAACATACGTCAGAGCACTCTTCCTTCTCTCTGGTAATGCTGACCCATCCTTAGAAGTGAAATAAAACCACAAAATATTCTTGGAAGAGCTGCAGGCATTCTCAGAACCACCTAAGTTAACCTCTGAGAGTCCAGGAATCTTGGGAGGACTTGAAAGTTGGTGCCATGCCCTCAACTTACAGCTCTGGGCACCCTCCGCCATTTGTAAAAAGGACTTGTTCTTAAAGAGATTGGTAGTGTTAGACATGGAAGGAGAAACCAAATCTCCCAACTGCTAATCTTGTCCCTTTTTTTTTTTTTAATAAATCATGCTATTAATCTTCATATTGTGCAAAGATAACAATAAGGCCTAATAGGATGTGTGAGTGGTTCTGAGTCATCATCTTCGGTAAATCATGAATCTTCTGCCTCTGTTTTTCTTTTTTCTTTCTTTCTTTCTTTTCTTTTTTTTTTTTTAATTGTCCATGCTTTCTCCTACCTCACAGGCACATCCTCATTAAAAAAAAAATAAAAGGAGGGGGTGCCTGGGTGGCTCCGTCTTTAAACATCTGCCTTCAGCTTAGGTCATGATCCCAGGGTCTAGGGATCAAGGCCCGCATTGGGCTCCCTACTCAGCGGGGAGTCTGCTTCTCCCTCTCCCACTCCCCCTGCTTTCCTGCTTTGTGTTCCCTCTCTCGCTGTCACATAAATAAATACAGTATTTAATTTTTTTTCTTTAAATCAGCCTAAGATGTCAGTGAGTTCAAGGTCATTCCCATCTTTATTCCTTATTACACATATCACATACACACTATATCAGCTCCACAGGAGACTTTTTCCTTGCCGTGGAGAACATTCTCTTTGGTTTCATTAATTTTAGATTTTCGTTGCTTCAAGATGTAGAGGGCCTATGAGGGCTGTGACCTGGACTTTTAATATACTTCTTCTTGGGTCTGAAGTTGCTAAAAACAACTGGCCTTAATAAAAACATAAATAAGAATGCTGTTAATCCTTATCTGTCTTGTTTTGACATTTATTCATCTGCTTCCCTTTCTTTCAATATTCTCCTCAGCTGGGGGCTTCATGTGTTGACTTCCTCCTCAGCCTCCCCACCTCCGCTTCCCACCTGAATTCTCTTCAAAACTTTCCACAGAATGTTCTCTTGTGATTCTGGGTACAAGAGGAAAGTCAGCACAATCGGTGGCTTCTTCCAGTTAGCACCCCAGCCAGCCCCTGTGAGGAGGAGAGGATTTCCTCTTTCTTGAGCTTAATTTCTGGCACTGTGATTTTTAGAAAAACAGAGCTCCATTGCATGGACTTATGTAGAGGAGTGACAGAAATGATTAATGGGCTGCCGGCCTGATCTGAAGAAAGATTACAACAAATGAATACAAATAGGTTGTCTACTGGAGGGGGCTTCTCAATGGGAAGGGGGCATTGGCAGTGGGTCCACCTTCCAGTCCCTGCACATGTCCGTCCTGGGGGCCCCACACCGGGAAACACGCTCCCAGGCTAGCAGACTGCAATGGCTGCTTCATCCTTTCCAATCACTGTGGCCCACAAAATTGAAGATAAAGGCTCTTCCATTATCCATATAAAGGCTCTCCTCGCTGGTTCTTCACAGTGTGATGTTGCAAGGATACATGGGTTTGTCAGACTGGGAGAGTCGCCGTTGCGTGTGTGTGTTTACTGGGGGACGTTTCCCACTGGACGTCACTGAGAAAATGCAATCAGGAACGACATGTGCATGTACCTTCTCTCTGAAGGTACTAGAATGAGGAGTGCTCCCTTGAAGGTATCCGTTTCCAGTTTTAATTTGAAATCCTGTGTTCGAACGTTTATCTCGTGTCTACTTTGACCAGACTTGGCGGATCTCAGAGATACTACAGATACAGAGAGAGGTGGTTTCTCCCCTCCCTGAGCCGATGAAGTGTCATGTTATTAGAGACTGTTTTTGCGACTGTTACCATCATGGTCATTCCAAAAGTCTGTTCCTAAAGCAAGAGCGTATTTAAAAAAAATGTACTTTCAGGATAAAATAAAGTACATATATTAGTCTCCCTTATATTTTAAGGCCATGGGTATCCAAGCCTTCATTTGTGGGGAGAACCTTTTGCTTTTAGGCCTCCTGCCTACCTACTTGTGATGTTAGCCTCCTGTAGGGTATACAGATGGGTAGTTTCATCCTTCAGGGCCACTGCTGGCTTTGGTACTATGTCTGTGACTCTGGGGGAACCCCGTTAAGGGTTATCTTTCTGCAAAGTGTTGGATCCTTAGGTGACCAGGGCCAGAGAAAGGAAGGGCTCCTGTGATGCCAAAGCTCTGCTTCTTCTCTTCCATGCTGCCCTGTGGAGAGCACCAGGTTTGTCACTGGGGGTACAGCCCGAGTCTCTCCTATGACCCACCAAGCACAGGGTGCTGTTATTGGTCCTTATTCATTGGTGCGGCCGTTTGTTCATGCTTTGTCCACTTGCCTTGGCGTTGTAGAAGCAGAAGAGTTTTGTGGTCTAAAGCGAGGTCTCAGGCCAAGGTTTTACTAAATAATGGGACTGCATTTGAAGGCCTTTCTGTATTCGAAAGTGGGATCCGTGGTATCTGAGGGTTCACGGCACAGGTGGGTAAAGAAGTGTTTTTGGTGGGCCAGTTCCCAGTGAGGCTTTGCCTTCCTCCCAAAGTCCTGGAATTGACTCCAGCACCACAAGCTAAGGGCAAAACTGTTTTTTCTTACATTTTGTCAGATAATATAAAATAGGCCACTAATGTCATGTCAGTGTTTCTATTTTCAGATGAGACACAACATGAACCTTGTACGATCGTGTTGAATATATTGTGGCTGTTCATTTTAAGACATTAGGAAAGCAAAGCATACGTTTGCTAAGGATTCCTATGGGTGTGAATAGGATATATTCATATATCATATGTTGAAAGCAGAGTTAAAGACAAATGGCCTATAAAGATAGAAGTCCACATGATGTCTGGTCAGAACTGGGTGGACAAACAAGGGGGGATTTATCTATTTATCTATTAGACTGTCCAGGCATAAACCCCTCCACCACGGGATTCATACCTTCTCTGCTTCCCCGGGCGACTGTATTCATTCCCAACACTCGGAGAAGAAAGTTGTCTTTAATTCACTGACACATGTTATGCGAATGTTGCCTACAACTTTGAGTTGATTGTTGTAAGAAATTAAATTTGAATTTTTTTCAGAGGGGTCAAGCCATTCCGAAGCATGTGTCTATAGGCTTGATTTCTGTTTTGTTAGCATGACTACAGAAAATCTTGCTCATTTTTGTCTCTTGAGTCTTTCTCTTTCCTCCAGATTCTCCAGATTTTTATGGCACTTTCTGAGCTTGACTCATTATAAATTAAATATACATATATTTTCTTTTTTCTGCTCAGAGTCCCTATTCTCAACTTTTCCAATGGGAAAACAAATTAATAGGAGATGTCACTTTATTGACAGAGGCCAAGGGTAACTAAAAATCATGCTTAGAAGAAGCACATCTGGGTATTTCCCTGTGAATGTATTTGTAATTACACATGGTATTTCATAGACCTGCACATGGCCATTTTCAGGTACAGACTTTCACCTCTAGGGGTCTTTAAGAGCTCACGTTTTGGTGCTTACTGTGTGTCTGGTGCTGTCTGAAGCATCTTGGAAATGTTACCTCATCTAGTCCTTACCAATACCTGCTGATGTAGGTACCAGTTACTGCCTTCTTTGCACAGATGAGAAAGATGAACCCATAGAGGTTAAATAGAGTGTCAGAGCTCATATGCTTTTAAGCCCAGCTGGGATATTAACCCAGACCATCAGGCTTTGGAGTCCATGTGTTTAACCAGTGGGCTATACTACCTCTCACTGATGTTCAGAATGCAGTAATTATGGTCCTTGTACTTAAGTAGATGATAATGACTCTAGGGACAATGACACTGGTCATTTCAGGTATGTATTTAGGTGTAATGAATGGGAGTTAAGCCTTTTCCAAGATGCTTTGGGGAGGGGGAGCCCCTCATCATGTGGGTGGGAATAATTCTTAGTCATGGTCATTACATTCACAAGAGATAGAGCCAGAACTGAAGAGGCATAAGGTGGATATGTCTGTGCCATATCTGTGGAAGAGCTCAGACCCTGGGAATCACTTGCACATGATATCCTTGGAATCTAGCTGGATGGTCTGGAAAATCTCAGTGGCTGGTTCCAGGCTGAGACCCATATTGAAGACAGAGTTATTTTTACCCACATTTCAGGGGGAGCTCTTAGATGATGGAGAAGGGTTTTCAAGGGGAGCATGAAGGCTGAAAACAACTACATGAGGGGGGTCATGGATAGACTCTATACTTTTGCCAGGTTCTTTCTGAGAATTCCAGGTTATATGAAATAAGGGATAAGAGTAGAGACAAGGACATTTATCTATCTATCTACATTAGTGCATTCCTTCAAAATGTGTTAAGGCAGCAGCTATCATAGAAAGAGAACTGTATTTCTCGTGTGTGTCGGGGGGTGGAATGGGGTACTCCATAGTCTGTCCCCACATTTTGGTACAAATACATTATTTAATGATAGGGTAAATTGAATTTGTTCTCCAAAGATAATTCTGCATTGTGATGTTTATACCATGGAACTAATCATCTGTAGAGGGTTTTTGTGTTATTTTTCTCTTGGGTACATGTATTTTACAAACTCCAATACTGTCTATGAAAAGACCTAAAGTTACATTATGGCATAAGTGAGGTTTTTTTTTCATATGACAAAAAAGCATTTACTTGACAGACGGCATCATCAGAAGATTATTTTAAATAGCAAAGGTCTCCTAAAGCTGTAAAAAAGGATTGCCTTTTTTCCCTCAATTTTCTACTAGTCTTTCTGGTATACACCTATTGCTTCAAGAGAGGCAAGTCTGTGGGGCATTGATGGATTCCTTATTTTATTAAATTTTTACTTGGACGTCTGATGTTAAAAAGTAATCTAAATCCACCATATATCAATGGGTATCTTCATAAAGCTATGATTTTAACATCTGTGACTTTTTTCCTCAATTTTTTTGAGTGTCAGAAAATGAAGAATTTCTTCTTCACAGTCGACAGGCCCTGTAATATGATACATAATTTAAAGCATCAATCAACCTCTCCTTCTCCAATAAGGTTAAAAATACAGTTCCCCACTTTCTTAGTGAAATCCCATAGTGAGCATACATGGGATTCTCAGCTTTTAGAGATCCTGGAATGTTGGGAAAGGTGAAATGAGTTCGCATCGAACTTACAACAGTAACAGAATGGACCCTTCCAACCCACATGCCACAGGTGTGCGTAAACACATACACACACACACACACACACACACACACACGATACAAAGTTTCTCCTCGAAACATTTTGTGGAAACAGTTTAGTTAGCACTTCCTACGAGATCTTGAGGATTGCTTCTGTCCACGGCCCATTCTGTGGTCTAAAGACTGTTCAGGTTGCACGTACCTTGCTACAAATGACAACGATAATGGGAATTTTGTTTTTACATCAGGCTTTTAAAATAGTGCCGGTCCATGTCTTCTCCATGCTTTTGATATTTATGTATTAACTGCATCTAAAAGATTTACTTCTTCTTTAAGTTCTATCATCAATTTATTCACAACTAGATGCACCTGCATTCGATTAACCATTTGGTGGCTGTGTTTCCGGCTCTACCAGAAGTCACTTGTGTGTGCAAAACAGACCTCGCCGCCTGTTCAGTAGGTGTTGGCGCAGTTGGAGCTCAAGATTAACAGTATTTCTCTAAAGCTGAAAAAAAATCCAGTTCCAATAACCACTTTGTCTGGAGGAGAAGATATTTTTTTGACATTTTAAATGCACCCATATATACTCGTGTGCGAAGTGTATAAATATATCGTGTAAAATGCTTAAAATATTTGACAATTTATTGTTTTATTTAACATTTATAAGATGATTTCCCAAGCCTTCCTTTCACAGAGGACTACATAATATACCTTCAAAAATATTTTAAAGGGTGTTTTTCAGCATTTTTTTCCCCTCAGAACAATCCATCATCGCACATTGTGATTATAATTTTTTACAACATAATTGCACCTTCTATTGACAACTTCTCAGGCATTAACTAATTATGCCATTTAATAAAATTACAGTAATTGCATTAAAAGATTATCTGTGGAACATTTAAAAGGACACTCTTAACTATTCTAGCCTATTTTCATGTTTATATTTTCAACTTTGTAATTGAATTACACTGTCAGGGGCACCTGGGTGGCTCAGTGGGTTGGGGCCTCTGCCTTCGGCTCGGGTCATGATCCCAGGGTCGTGGGATCGAGCCCCGCATCGGGCTCTCCACTCTGCGGACAGCCTGCTTCCTCCTCTCTCTCTGCCTCTCTGCCTACTTGTGATCTGTCTATCAAATAAATAAATAAAATCTTTAAAAAAAAAAAAGATTGAATTACACTATCAGACAGAATCATAGCTAGGCTAACTGAAATCATTTGGTATTTTGGAGCATCCCAGTTTGACTAGTAAACGTTAGATCTTTTTTTTTTTTTGGAAATTCCTAGAAGAACGTACACTGCCAGTCTTCACATGGCCCCATTAGATAACAAACGAATGGTTAACTCTCACTTTTGTATGACATGTGCCAGCTCTGTATGGGGATGTTTTTGTCTCTACCTACTGCCTCCTCTAAGCTTTCTGGTGGGATATACGCACACGCATCCACACACATGTTTTCTGCCTTCTGTGAGTTTTCTGGTTGGGAGCCATTGTCCTTCGCAGATTCCCAGTGAATTCAGTCTAGTTCTCTACTGTCCAGAGATATCCTACTGTTAATTTGAACTTGGTCCTGAGTGTAGGGTCTTAAATCTTAGAGAAAGAAGAGATCAGGAGGTCATGTCACTCCTTGACCCAGCTAGTGCCCTCTTCAAGCTTGCCCCATTCATTCCCTCCCTTGCTTTCTACAACCATTGTCTGGCCTTTTAGGCACTATTAGGTACTGAGATACAAGGATTAAACTGTCATGCTAAGTCTTCCCCAGTCCCTTATCCACCTCCCTTCTCTCCCTTCCTCCTTCTCATCCATCTACCCCTCCTCCCAGCTTCTCCCCGGCTTCCCTCCCCATTTCTCTTGCCCCCTCCCCTCCCTGCCTCCCTGCTTCTGTCCATTGCCCTCCTCTTACAGTTGAAACCAAAGCGGTGCCATTTAATGATGGACACACCCCATAAGGAAAATTAAATTGTCCTTTGGAGATAAACTTTGATAATATGCTAGGGAATATTTTAAAAATAGGAAATGGGCTACCAAGGTTGGTAGGGATTATTGTCCGGTATCACTATTGGTAGGTGTGGTGGTATAATTCTAACTCAGAGGCTTCAGGAGAGCAGGTGCACACGTATGTGCACATAGTTGTTGATTCATCTTGGAGGATGTTAGGTAAGGACTTGGGGAAGACCTGTTCCAGGATAGGACAGCAATGCAGATCATTGTATTATACACAATACAATACAATACAATATGGTGTATTACACACCATATCATTAGTGTTCACACATCAACTCTTTCTAGGGCTCATTCATGTGCATAGAACCACCAAATGCCAAAGCATGTGGCTCTGTCTTTAAAGCTCTGAGCATACTCTTCATGTTTGACCTAATAAATTAATTCTTCACATCAAAAATGGAGGAATTTTATTTCTATGACCTAATAATTCAGGTTAATATGAAAACACTAAAGACTCATTCAGTATATTATAGCCATATGTTGGAAGGATTGTTTTAGGACAGTGAGCTACACAATAACAAAGGCACCATCTTCTACCTCTGTGTATGTCCTTAATGGCTTATTTGTTGTGTACACAGCAGGATTCTGATCAATACTTCTTGGAAGAGAGCTAGAACCAGTACAAACCATCTGTGATCAGATACTGCTTTCTTTTTATTCTAACTCCTCCTCTGACTGTGACAGCCTGGGACCCCATCAGAGGGTAAAATCCAAAGACAGTCTAACAGCTGCATCATAACCTTGTGTAATGTGCATTTTTCTAGCTTTCTCGTGATGTTGCCCATCCGGGGGGTGATGCTAATCTATAGCAAAAGGGCCAAAAGGCAGCCAGCAGTTGGAGAACCAGGAGGAAGGGGAAGGGAACTGGCAAATCTCTAACCCAGATCAGCATCCCACAAATGAGGGGGCTTTTATTTTAAATTCTCATAGAGTTGAGCGCTTTTCCCCCCACTTTCTCCATCTGTTTCTGTATGCGACACCTGGATGTGCAGACATTGTGTGTGTGTGAAAAGTTATAACTGGTTCCCCGCTTTGGTTTGGACCTGTTGAAGAGCCATGTTCAGCACTTGAACTTCTGGCTAATTTGATGCTGTGGGTTTTTTTGTTTTTTTTTTTTTGGGGGGGGGGTCCAAGCTTTGCCATTTGTTTCTAAGCTGTCATTTTTATTAGTGTCTCTGGCTGATCTTTGGGGTTTCCCATCAGGTGGTGCGTGCTCTCCGTTGTCTAGCTGGGCTTGGCAAGCGGATGGCCCTTTTATTGCCATGTGCAGTGTGGGCATGCTTGCCTTAGCCTGTAGCCTGTAATTAGACCCACTACAGGCGACAGTTACGGGAGAGCCTGGTAATCATTCCAGCTGCCTGATCCGATGTTTATGGAGAGAAACCTTCTTTGTGGTTTGGGGAGGGTTTACTATGCTGTATTGTACTTTTTGCCATTTGATTTATGACTTCGGAAGGTGTGTTTTGCTGCCTCTCCTCCTCTCTCAGTGTTGTGTTATTGGCTTTTTAAATAACAGCTAATTTCGGGGCGGGGGGGCATTCAGGGGCCTGATATTCCAGCTCTCACTTTGATTAAAAAGATGCAGAGACAGTTAAAATCCAATTCAATAGGTCCTCATCTAAGCCATGTTTCTGTACAATGTTTGCCAACTTTTAATCTCAGTGGGATTTTCTTATAGCCCAAATTTATATGTACCCAGTATGTGTATATGTATGTATGTATATGTATATATGTGTATATATATAGCCCAGATTCCTATACATATATACATTATATATAAATAATGTATGTATATTTATATTTATTTCCCAATTTTGTATATGTATATGTGCCATTAAAATGACTTTTCTATTTCTGAGCAAAGTTTTTAAAATTTTTGTTTCAAGTCTGCCAAAGACACTTCATTTTGTCAAGAAAAAAAAAAAAAGAAACGTCCTTCTCAGCTTACTAGGTGTTGAAAACAAGACCTTCATGGCTACTGTTTTAAGTCTGGAAAAGCAGGGAACTGTAGAATGTTAAAACAGAGACCCTTCACATTCAGTAAAGTGATTTTTCCCAAGGCCTCATGGCTTGTTAGAACAGAAGATGCTCCTCAATCCCTATACACTTGTCTAGTATGTGATGTTTTTGCTCATGAGCTTCACGATTATGGTTTTAGTTCATGAGTGTGAACTATGTCTACATGATAGCCATGAATTATGTTCTCAAAAATAAGACTTTTTTTCCCCCTAAAGTCTTACATTTGAACAATTTTATATATGTCTGCAGACCTGCTATTCTTAAGGGTAATGGGGCCTGGAGGAGCAAAAGTCTGTTCATTTACTTCATATACATCTGGCTGACCCTTCTTTTTACAGGTGGTAGATCTTTCTCTTCTTCTCTTTTCTTTATTTCTTTTCTTTTTTTTTTTAAATATTTATCCACTTGACATAGAGAGAGCATGCATGCATTGGATTGGGGGGTGTAGTGTAGAGGGAGAGAGAGAATCCCAAGCAGACCCGTCTCGCCAGTACAGGGTCTCACAAAGGGCAGATTCCAAGACCCTAAGAGCATGACCTTAGCCAATATCAAGAGTCGGTCACTTAACTGACTGAGCCAGCCTGGTACCCCAGGTGATGGATATTTCTAATACAAACTTTATGTTGATAGTGATGAAGACATAAATATGATGACCATGATGATCTGTGCTTCTGTCTTTAAGCTTTGACATCAGCTCTTAAAACCTGTTCTTTATTGGGTTACAGTAACAATTAGTAAAATGCTATCTAACACTTGTCTTTTGCTTCAAGAGCAACAAAACCCTAAGTATGAATTTGCTGATACTTTCTTCTTTGGTAGATTTCTTCTCTGCTCTAAGCCAGGTACATGCAATTATAAACTTTTTTTGTAAACTGTTCCTTAACAAAAACTGCTCTCCTTGGAAATCATTGAAGTCCTTACCATTTTGGTAAGGAAATTACTGTAGGTTAACCTTCCATCAGAATTTTATTTTGCAAAATTGGAGAATGTGATATGCTTTGCTGTTAAAAAATTGGCTGTCTGTGGCCACAGTCCCCTACACCTCTTTCAGAAAATTTAAGTTTGCATTTCATTGGTGAGTTTTACATGCTTAATAATATATATATTTTCAAAAGATAAATAATTGATATCCCAGCAATTTAATGCACACACATAGGCACACACAGACATTAAGAGAGGAAGAGGAGGAAGAAGAGAAGAAAGAAAAAGAGGAAAAGAAAGAATGGCGAATAACCTATTGCTTGAGTTTACTTAAAGATTGTCCTGCAGGTGGCGATAGAAACTCATAAATGATTAAAGTCCAAAGCAAATTTCTGTGGATGGCTTCTTGGGGATTTTAATTTTTTCAGCAATTTATTTTTAATTTAATACAATCATCTACGAGCAGAAATCATTATATTAGTTTAAAAAAACTCAAGTTTTAGCATTCTGTAATCTCTATTGATTATTTACTCAGATATTCTATGGCTTTTTCATCTTTAGGCATAAGGGATGGGATCTGGATTATTGGGAAGTTGGTACAGATTTCACAGGACAACCATTTTTAAGCCTGTTTTCCCCCTTTATTTTTAATTTTCCTAGCTAAAATTGTATGCCTGTGCCATTGGCCAGGGTTATAAAGTCCTTTGCTATTGTACTAAATTACTTAGGCATAGTGCTATGTGCATGTGAGTGTCTGTACACAGATACACCTTCTCATCAGAGAATGAAATCCAGTTGGTTTAGGACGGCATTTCCTTCCTTAGCTAACTGTTCATGCTTAGTGTTAATCTGAGTGGGATCACGAATTCCTTGAAAGCAGTTTTACTCAAGGGATGAAAAACATAAGTGATTTCTTTTAAAATATTAGAGGATGCATAGTAGATATGGCAACATTTTTTCCAGTTACTTTCATTATTTCAGTTTGGATTTTAGGCATTGTTGAAGCAAAGTTAAAGCATTCAGTAGATCTTTATTTGGTAGTTAAGATTCAAAAGTTCTTAAATTGGTTTTTGTGAGTATCTATTTTTACCTGCCATTTTTTTTTTTCCTGTTCAGCCTGGGTTTGAAAATGCTAACTCTAAAGTGATTTGCTGAAACATAAAGCTAATGTGCACCTCTTCTCTTTTCTTGTAGTCTCACTTGCAAAACCTTGGCAGTACACATTTTCAAGGGGGAACTGCCTTGATTCTAAGAAAATATAATTATTTTACTTTAAATGCAGTAGGCTTTAGATGCTGAATGTCATCAACAGACAGCTGTAATAGTCTTGAGCAAATTATGTGAATTTCGGCCTTTGTCTCTCTTTTGAACATTTCACCAAGTCTTGTGATAAAGTTCAAAACCAATAAGGTCTTGTATACCATGAGGTTAGATACAGAATTTCTTATAATGGAAGAGGGAGGAAAAGAAAAAAGAACAGAAAAGAAACCCAGCCTTCTTAGATTCTGTTTCAATTGCTATTCCAATTACTCATGAGGGAGAAAAGTGGAAAGTAAGTCAGACTCTCAGAAAACCTATTTTGCTGTCTTTGTATAAAGAATATTCAGTTCTCTATTAGCAGCTGACCAAAATCTAATCCATTAAAAATATATCACGGTAAGCAGTTCTTGAAAATGTTTATAATAAATGGTAAAAGCCAAGCTTCCACTGTGAGATTAGCGGTTGGAACAGGATGTGTTCATCAGGAAATGGGTTATTGCCTGACCGATGTGCCTTGCCTCATGACCTGCAGGACAGAAGAAGATTTAAAATCTTGGAGTGTAAGGAGTGGATTTGATTCCCTCCCCCAACCTTTGCTTTCTTTTGCATATTACGGTACTGTTTATCGCACTGGCATTTTTCTCAGTGAGTCGATTATGAAGTTCATTTTTTAGACCAAAAACATCAAATATTTGGGAGGTTGTCCCCCTCCCTGCCTTCCCAGGCTCATCTAATGACCCATCCATATGAATGCAATACCGGAGGCTCCCCTTCTCCGCGGTTCTGCTTCCCATGGTTTTAGGTAGCCAGTGTCGACCAGGGTCTGGGAGCAGATGACCCTCTGTCTGACGTGCATCAGGAGGTCACTGGTAGCCTAGCAGTCCGTCCCTGCACCGGCATCAGTCACCTGACCACGCCGCCGAGTATTTTAGCATCTCTCATCATCCCAAGAGGAAGAGGGAGTACCTACAAAAGATACTTTGAGAGGGGCCACATGCACGTAACTTCTATTAGAGTATGTTGTTAGGATTATTCTGTTTCATTAATCCTTGTTACTCTCTTGCCATGTCTAATTTATAAATTACATTTTATCATGGGTGTGTATGTAGGGAAAAACATAGCATCTATGGGGCTCGGTACTCTGTGGTTTCAGGCAGCCACTGGGGTCTTGGAAGGTGTCCCCCCCAGATACCGGGGGTCTACTGTAATTCGCTTTTACAGGACAGACTCTGTAGCTTTAAACAATGATAAGAGAATCGTGAAAGACTCTTTTCCAGAAGTCTAGACTCCCTCCCTTCCTCCCTCCCTCCCTCCCACCCTCCCTCCCTCCCTCCCTCTCCCCATCTTAAGGATCCAGGAAATACGCAGAGGATTAAGGTTATTTTCCGGCTTTTGCTTGATTGCAGGCCAGTCTCAGACCTAGTGGACGGGAGTGCTCATGAGGAATGCCTTCTATGGGGATGATACCTATAGTAACACGCGGAGTGACTAAGAGATCAAATATGCTGGCTAAAAAGCCTTAGGGAAGCATTATGTGTCTGAGGTCTGATCTATTGTCTGGGAGGTCGGAGAGTGTTAATGCACTCTGCGAAGATTACACTCCCTCTCTAATTGCTCCTACACTTCCTTAAAGGATTTAAACAGTCAGGAAAGGTGAAGCTCCTTGTGAATTTTTGTCTTGTGCCTGCAGTTGAAGTTTATCTGTCTTTCCACTGAGACCACCAGATCAGGTAATCTAGCCATTGTCAAAAGCATAAACTCTGAATTAAGAGTGAAAGCAGTGAGAGGTGTTATTTACAGCTCCATTATTGCTTGCTCTTTAAATGCTTTGCCTTCCATTTCTGCTGTTTGCATTGGGAAAGTGACAGCATATCTGTGTTCAAAATGGGGGCTGAAACGAGGCTAAGACTTCACGTTGATTTTTTGATCAGATTTTAATCTTTTCTCCATGCCCTAAGGCCCAGGGTGGCCTCTTGCATTTGGGTTATCTCAGTTAAAGACATGGAGGATAGTGAACTTTAGCATTTCCCCAGTGGCATCCCCCCACCCCCAACACACACACACACACACACACACACACACACACACACACACACGCCCCATTCTGAACTGTTTATCCTGAATGAGGCATTTACAAGATTAACCCACCCGAAGGACCCGGTGACTTTGTCCAGACCCTCACTGTAAATTTCAGACATCTTGCAAACACATTTTTAAAAAAGCTCTCTTCTGCGTTAGAGAATGCTGCCTCAATCCTGTGCGTCTAGGAGCGGATATAGGAAATCTTATCAGATTCTGTGTCTTTTAATGTTGCTTTGATTATAACTCAGTATTTTCAAAATGACACGGAAAAGCTTAAAGGAAGGGTTTGCCAGTTCTTCCATGACGGTAGTTGAGGAGATATAGGGGATCTGTGTGTCTGAGCAAGCATATTGAATCCTTAAATTCATCGTGTGTATCGCTGAAGGAGTGAGGAGGGCGAGCTTGCATTTCGCCCTGAGCGTTTTCTATACGCACAGTTGCATCATTGAGAGGCAAGAACTCCTCTTATATCAGTTCAAATCGCTAATATATGTGGCTTAGAGCCTACGATATAATATTTATGTAGCTTCCGAAAGAGACTTGGGAGGATTCCCTGTAATTCATGATGGTAGTCTGAATGATGGGTGTAGAAGGACTTTTTTTTTTTTTTAAAGAAATCCTTGTTTGTCCCATGGGATTTTCACACTTTTCGGCTGACGGCACTGTATTTTACTCATACTGTATAAAGCTGTCAGTGTATCCGTTATATGTGTCTCCAGAAGACTCTGAGCAGATGACAGGAACAATTGCTAGAGGGGAAGAAACACATTTGAATCAACATCTTCAGAGCAGAATTTCTCTAGTGTCTCCTGTTCCTGCTCCTACGTGGACGGTCCCTTGCACTTTTTCTTATCGCACGCTCTCTCACACTGTTGGTAGATTGCACTGAATGTTTCATCTGTATATAAAAATTAAAAATTCAAACAAAAATCTGGCCCGCATGAAGAACAGGCCCTTTGGGCATATGGTTCATTATGCATATTCGTTTAATTACTAAAACACTTGGGATGGCTTTCCTGCCCTTGCTTTCAACTTGTAAAGTTGGATCTCTTCTGTTGCACAGAAGATGTAGCACAGAATTCTGTAGGAGCAAAAAAGAAAAGAGGAAAAAAAAAATAGAGCCTTTGAAGAAATTACTAGAATTCACCAAAAAGAAGTATGATTCTCACGATGAAGCCAGTGGAAATAAGAATTTCTCTCTTGTCACTCTCTCTCTCTTTCTTTCTCTTTTTGGTCTTCTTCCTCCCATTTCTGCCATTGCCCCTGAAGGCTGGTTTAACTGTGGTTAGTTTATATGAATACAAGCAGGGCAGGAACACGAGACTGAGGAATCAGGTTTCAGGTACATTCCCTCTGAGGAGCTCAGGTCTCTCGATGAAGCTGGCTGAGTTTTATTGGTTCGAAGGGGACTACTCTGAAAGTGTGACTTTAATTGATTTTTCAGGGCAAACAGGTGGTGATGGTTTAGACACACCTAGCCTCTACGCCATTCCTAATTTGGGGCTGCACATATAATAGCTTTATTGAAATATACAATCTCCTGGCTTCGCTTTTACCTGAGCATCTGCCTCTTGGTTTTTAAAGGGCCTTTTAAAATATATATTTTTTAAAGATTTTATTTATTTATTTGTTAGAGAGAGAGAGAGCGAGCACAGGCAGACAGAGAGGCAGGCAGAGGCAGAGGGAGAAGCAGGCTCCCCGTGGAGCAAGGAGCCCGATGTGGGACTCGATCCCAGGACGCTGGGATCATGACCTGAGCCGAAGGCAGCCGCTTAACCAACTGAGCCACCCAGGCGTCCCTTAAAATATTTTCACTCTGTGCCTAAGTGGATCGTCGTATCCTAGAAAGGCTTGAGGAAGACTTCATTTTCTATTCGTGTCATCAAACTTACTATTTTGGGTTTGAAGAAATGAAAGGCATTAAAATTCAAGCAGCATCTTTAAATAGGATCATTGTTGTTTCAGGAATTTGTGTTGTGGTGGTGATTGTTTTGGGCACATTTATTTACATGATGCAACAGATTTTGAACATAACAGGCCAAAAACGGAATTTGTCAGTGCTGGGTTTTGATTTGAACTTTTATTTTGGTGAGCAAAAGATTGAGTGAGTGATATGAGTGGACAGGGAAGAGACGGGGAGAGTGTGTGTGTGTGTGTGTGTGTGTGTGTGTGTGTGTGTGTGTGTGCATACTGAAAGACCCTATTTTGGGTTCCTTCCTGGTTTATAGTGATGTCTCAGTGTTGTAAGAAAGCTTCTCAGATTCCCCCAATCACAAGAAATTCAGGACTCTGAAAAGCGTGTTGCAGGGAGAGAAAGATCCAAACCTGCCTTCATGTTTGTGTGTGCTGACAGGTATGTGTGCCTCTGAGAGAAATTGTGCTCCTTTTGATGAAGAAGAAAATAGGTGGTCAGGGTAATGGGAGACCATTGAAGGCCCTTCTCATTCCGACTCCTAAAGGGATTGTGCTTTGCTAGAAATAACATCACTCCCTAATCAGTATTGGAGGGTTCCTGAATTAGAGCACCTTGGTCTGTTTTAGGCACACTGAATATGTAGAGCTATTGCAGGCTTAATGGGAATGGATTGCAAGCCTCCTCCTTTTAGTGCCAGAAATAAAGCTACAAGCAGAGTAACTTAATATAGTGAACTGCTTTACTTGATCACTTCTCTAATGCTAATTAGATACACTTGCTTTATTACCCAGAGTGGTTTTTTTTTCTGTATTCATTCTGATCTAATCTTTCTATGAACGTGAAGGAGTCAGTCGTGAGTGTGATGTTTAAGCTCTTAGTCATAATTGTAGACTGATGTTCATGGGACCAAAGTCAAAGAACACTTTTTGAGAATGCTTTGTCCACTGAGAATACAATTAAAGCCCCATCGGACTTCTACCCGCAGAGGGTGCCCACCATGCCAACTGTTACGCGTCTGAAATAATATTTATAGGTACATGTAATGGGATATTTTTCCTTGACCCCTTCAAGATACCCAGCTTTATGGGGAGTAAATAGAAGGGTGAGGATTTGTCCTCCCTTCCTTTAATCAGAGCAGAGAATTTGCTGATGGTCTTGAAAGATGTATTTACCAAAATCAGACTTTCAACAGCTCAATTACCAGTTTCTGCAAAAACACGTAATGTGCAATGTATTGTTTGGTGGGAGACCTGAAATTATGATCATTCCAGGAGGAAAAAGCTGATAGTCACGGCCCATTAGTGGCTTTCATTCATTTAGTTCAGTGCCTTTCGACTTTGCAAACTAGTTGTTCTGCCTGTATGAGTGGTGTGGGGACTTTGACTGGGTCATTGTTTGACCATTTTCCACTTATATAATATCTCACTGACCTAAAATCAAGATGCTGGATGGGCTGTCTTCTATTCTTGTGGCTCTAAGGGAGTGTCTATTTCCTTTCTGTTTCTAACTTGCAGAGCCTGCCCATGTTCCCTGGCTCATGGTCCTTTCCTCCAGCTTCACATCCAGCAAGGGCACATTGTTGAGTCCTCACATGGCATCTCTCTGGCCTTGCTTTGCCCTCACATCTTTTTCTGACTTTTCTCTTCTGCCTCCATCTTCCACGTGTAAGGACTGGCCCTTGTGATGGCATTGGACCCAACCAGGTAATCCATGATGATCGCCCTGTGTTAAGGTTAGACGGTGAGCCACCTGAACTCCATCTGTCACCTTAGTTTCCCTTTGCACTGAAACATATGCACGGGTTCTGGGGACTAGGACACGGACGTGGTTTGGGGAACCATTGTTCAGCCTACCACAACGAGACCCTTCATTGCAGTCCTTCATTCCTGTTGTTTATCTGATGTGTAAAGACTTATGAAGCAAGCATTGGCTCCTTGCATAGGAAGTAACTTAGTGAGGCATACATTTGGGAAGAGGGAAGAGGTTATGGACTGTGGACATTTCAGTCAGAGTGGCTGGGAGAACTGTAATTACAAATACGCAGAAGTCACATGGTATTGACAACTTGAAAGATTTCTGGTATTTGGTTCGCTCACTTGGTTTCCCTCAGGCTTTACCTCTAGGAGGAAGCTGTGTGCCTCTCCACATGGTAGGTCTTGCATATAAGAACCCCAAAGAGAAGAATAATGGGTGGGCTGGTTTCACAGGCCAACTCAAAGGGATGAGGAGACCAGGAATGACTTGAAGGGTTGTGCAGAACCCGGAAGTAACTCCTGATGAGCGGATGAGTACAATTGGGCATCAGATCCATAGTGTTTCCCCACGTGACTTCCCACAGTTCATCAAAATCCAAACCATGTTTAAGGAACCAACAAAAGCCTATATTATTTTTTTTAATATTTATTTATTTATTGGAGAGAGAGAGAGAGGGAGAGGGAATGCAAGCAGAGGGAGAAGAAGAGAGAGAATCCTTAAGCAGACTCCCTCCTGAGCATGGAGCCCGACGTGTGGCTTGATCCCAGGACCCCAGGATCATGACTTGAGCCAAAATCAAGAGCCACATATTTAACTGACCCAGGTGCCTCCAAACCCAAAGCCTATATTCTTTGTAAAATATCCCTTAGCATCCCAGACAAAAGTGATCTTGCCCTTCCTCCTGGCTTATTGCACTTCCTTCCTAAAAAAGGTTTTTCTGTTTCTCATTTCATTAGTCCATTCCCATAATTAAGGGAAAAATTATCTAGTTAACATTATCTAGTTAAATATCTGATCCTGTTATTTTTGGGTTTAGTTTATAATTGCATCTTCAGAATATTACCATGACAAGCAGGTCTAGCTGGCCCCCACTTACTACCCTTCCTTATCTCCAGCCCCATTTCTCTATGATCCAGCCCAATTAGTTGTCTTACCACCTCTAAGCATGGGAAGCCTTTGATTTTTTTTTTTTTAACCACTGTTATGTCTTTTGCTTGTGCTTTCTTTCTCTTACTACAAAGAAGTCTAAAGTAAGCACTGCCCCTCTCTAGCATTGGATAAACACAAAGGAATAACTGAGTAAATGTCTTCGTATTGAGCCAATGAATGGCCAGAGTGCTTTTCCACAGAAATAATTGGTGACATAGAGACCAACAAACCTTATCCTCCAAGTGGCTTTCTTCTTGCTTCTATTACTGTCTTTTGACTTGGATGCTGTCATCCACCTGCTTTAAGAAGCCTGGCAGTGATGATGACTCCTCCCTTCCATCACTGCCTTGAGTCCTCTCAACAGTGCTCGAGGCAGATACTACCTTTATCATTTTACAGATGAAAAAATATTATGTAATGTTTCCAAGAGCACATGGCTAGGACAGAGAGAGCCATGATTTAGATCCAATCAAAATGAGTGTGTCCCAAGCACCATTAAATAAATGCTTAATGTTAGAAAATGTAATTGCCTTGGAACTGTTGGAAATAACACAACAGGAAAAAGTACAGTGTGGTAGTCAAGAGCACTTGACTCCATAGTCAAAGTCAACCACAAATTTAATTATTAACAATTTTATTTTCTCATTTAAAGTGTTCTTTTGATTATTGTATGATCATATATAATGATGTACTCTGATATTTTTATTTATAATCATATGTAAATAAAACATGAGGAACTCCAGATGTGTGTGTGAGTGTGTGTGTGCACACGCACGTGTGTGTGCGTGCGTGAGTTTGAGGGAGTTTATACTGTAGCTTCTGGATGACAGAAAGGGTCTTAGTCCTTTTTTAAAATAACAGCAAGTGCCCCGTACATAATAAGCAGCCCATGAATGTTGGTTGAATGGAAGTTTGAATTAATCAACTCAGCAGTTTTAATCGATTCAGAACCTATGGTATGTTTGCCCATCTTGGCTTTCTGGTAATTGATGTAGAATGGAAATAAACCACTAGCCAGGACTTTCTCCTGCTCACCATTTTCAAGCCACACACAAATGTTCAAATGGGGGATGCTGCACTGGGGGAATATTTGTAATTAATGCATCTGGAGTATCTTGGGTTCTATCCTCTTGCCTCTGTATAAAGCCATCATTTGGATTCTGATTTAGGGCTTCCTGGTCTGCCCTCCAGACTACTATAAGCTGCCTTATGTTGTGCCATCACCCATCTGCAGTGTTGGGGGACAGGTTGTTCAAATGTAAAGGATTCAGTTAGACTTTTAACGCTCATTTTGACCCCTGTTTCCATTCAATAGATCTTTGAGTTTCTATTACATACAAGACACCATCCTATGTTTTATAAGAAATACAGATATAAATTATATATGCTTCAGAATTTCTAAGAGTAAAACTTGAACAAAATGACCATGATGCCAAGCAAAATACATGTACTTGGTATTTATAGAACCAATTACAAGGCATTATGAAACACCGGATAACACAATGGCTTGTTCCAACTAGGGCAACCAGTGAGAAAGGAAAAAAAAAGAAAAGAACAGAAAAGAACATTCGTAGGGGCACTTGGATTAAGGCTGAGAAGGAAAACACAGGCAGGGTTTTTTTTTAAGATTTTATTTATTTGAGACAGAGAAAGAGAGAGAGAGAGAATGCATATGCACACACAAGGTTGGAGGCGGGGGAAGGAACCACAGAGCGGGGAACCTGACATCAGGCTTGATCCCAGGACCCTGGGATCATGACCTGAGCCGAAGGCAGCTGCCCAACCGACTGAGCCACCCAGACTCTGCTATGAGTAAATTACTTTATTTCTCCATTCTACTTTAGAGAGACATTTGGATTGATTCAAGGTTTGGGTTTTTTGTTTGTTTGTTTGTTTTGTTTTGTTCATTTTTGTTTTTGGCTATTACAAAGAGTGTTCTTGAAGATACCAGAATGCATTTCATCTGGTGGGCACCTGCAAGAGTTTAGAGTCAGCCTCCTGAGGTGTGTGATGCCTGAACAGCAGCCAACAGCATCACCTGGGAACGGTGTAGAAATGGGATTTCCTGGGCCCCACCCAAACCTGTGGAACCAGAAATTCCAGGGGTAAGGCCCAGCAACCTTGTTTAAACCAGCCCCCTAGTACCTCTCATGCACACTAATTCTCATGTACACTAATGTCTGAAACGCACTGCTCCCAGATTTATACTGAAGAGTAGAGGTACGAGGTTGTCAGATCTACACATTGTGTTTAGTCAATGTGAACTACTTCCCAAGTGATTGAACACCAGACATCAAATCAAAGCTTATCATTGTTCTGCACATTGGAAGACTCTTGGGATTCTCTGACTTTTTAAATTCTATCCCATCTGGTGTGTGAGGTGGTACCTTGGTGTAGTTTTAATTTGCATTTTCCTCATTACAAATAAGAGTCATATGTTTGGGGGGCCTTTATGCTCCTTTTGTTCTTCTTTACCCCCTCTGTTTTTATTGGTTTATAGAAATATCTCATTAATCTAGAGAGAAATTCTTTGTGAGAGAAATATCTTCTCCATGTTTGTGGCTTATTTCTTCACTCTATATTAACTTGTGATGAAAATGTTCTTGTATTTCATGTCAGATTTATCAGTTATTTTTTCTGTGGTTTGTGTATTTTGTATCATTATTGAGGATTGTTCGTATCCCAAAGTTATAAAGATGTTCTTTAATTTTTAGTTTTTTACATTAAATTTTTAAAAAAGATTTTAGTTATTTATTTGACAGAGAGGCAGAGAGAGAGGGAGAAGCAGACTCCCCACTGAGCAAGGAGCCCAACATGGGACTCCATCCCAGGACCCTGTGATCATGACCTGAGCTGAAGGCAGACACTTAACCAAATGAGCTACCCAGGCACCCCTACATTAAATTTTTAAAGCTACTTTTGATTTCATTGTTGTTTTCTAGCTATCCAGTTAAACTAGTTCCAGTTCTTGAATCTTCTCCTTTTTCCCTGGTGATCTGCAATTTTCAGAAAATTATAGATCAGGTTTCCACATGTGGGTGGGCTTGCGCATTAGTCTCTTGTCTGTACCTGTAATGATATACAAACATCATTTGGCTTTAGCGTGATTCTAATTTATTTTTAATTTTCAGGAATGCCTGGGATATTCTTGGTTTTTTGCTCTTCCATATAAAAGTTGGAATTGATATGCTATATTCCACAAAAATAGAACAAGACCAAACCAATATTGAAAAATAAGTTACACTCAAAATTAGTTAACTGTCAAAATCAAGACATTGAAAAATTACAGCAAAATGAAACCAAATGAGTTAGAAATAAAAATAAGAGCAAAACCAATGAAGTAGAATACGTGTGTAAAATAAAAGGGAAAATAAAATTAAAAATTGTCTCTTCAAAAGAAGCTTAGTAAAATTGATTATTTTCTGAGAGTTTTCAATGTACAAAATAAAGGCACAAGTAAACAGTATCTGGCATTAAAATGAGAAAAAATAGATGAAGCAGAGATTAAACATAGGAGGATACTATGAAATCTTACGCTTAAAATGTTAAAAAATATGAAATAGATTAAACTTATAGAACAATGTATCAAAGTGACTGAAAAAGAATGAGAACATTAATGACCTTAAAACCTTTAAATAACTGAATCAGTAATTGAATATCCTTCCAGAAAATAAAACACAAGCTGAGGCAACTTTAGAGGTAAATTTTACCTAACTTTCTAAGAGTGTATAAATCCTGTCAAACATACATTCCTTCCAATTGTCTTCTGGCTCTTACCATTTTTTGGAGGAGTCAGTTGTCAGTTTGATTGTTCATTGGGAAGACTCCCTTCCCTTCCCTTCCCTTCCCCTTTCCCTTCCCTTCCCTTCCCCTTTCCTTTTTCTTCCTTCCTTTCCTTTTCTTTCTCCTCTCCTCTCCTCTCCTTTCCTTCCCTCCCCTTCCTTCCTTCCTTCCTTCCTTCTCCCCAGTGTCTGCCTTTCAAGCTTATTTTCATTATCAGTTATGTGCAGGTTTGCTTTGAGGTACCTACATGTGGTTTTCCTTCTCTTCATCTTATTTGAGTTTCTTTAAATCTGTAATTTCACATCTTTTATAAAATTTGGACAGTTCTCATCCAGTATCATTTATAGCTTTTTCTCTATTCTTTCTTCTCTCCTCCTGGATTCCATATTTTTACATATAAATTAAACTTTTGTCAATGTGCCGTGGGGTTTTTATACTGTTTTTTTCTTAGCATATTTATCTGTTTTCTACCAATACACCAAATCATGAAACTTCTCCTTTCTGTTCTGTTATTAAATTCATTTTGTGAGTTCTCCCTTTGACTTATCCTTTTATTTTTTAATTTCTAAACTTCCATTAGATTCTGTTTTAGAGATTCCAGTTCTCTGCTGATATTCTGCATGCTGTTACCCATTTTCCTGTATGTAGTAATTGTAACTATTTTAAAATTCACATCTGTTTACTGTAACCTCTTAATCACCTACTTATTCTGGTTGACTGTTTTTCTCTTGATTTTTGGTCATTCTTTTTCATCCTAACCATGACTAATTATTTTTTATTAAATATTGCGTAAGATGTATTAAAATGATAAAGGGGATATGGAACTGTGGTTTCCACTAGAGAGGATATAGAGGAGGTAATAAGAGTCTAACAAGTCTTTATGATACAGTTAGTGTTGAAATGATCCAAAGTAGGATTTCAGGCATTTTGAGGGTGGATCTAT
This sequence comes from Taxidea taxus jeffersonii, assembly GCA_003697995.1. Lineage (NCBI taxonomy): Eukaryota > Metazoa > Chordata > Mammalia > Carnivora > Mustelidae > Taxidea > Taxidea taxus. The sequence goes on along the minus strand of RCUC01168457.1, from coordinate 21,158 downwards.
TTCTAGTTACCCCTACACTTCTGCATAGCCCTGCAGGCGTCTTAGTAAAAGCCTGTTGTGTCTATAAGAGCCTTTGTTCCTACTACTCCTTTGCAGTCAGTGAGATTGCTAAAAGCTTTGATTCTTACTTTCTGCTTGGTCTCAACCTTTCACCCTAAACATGCATGTCTTAGAAAATTGTAAATCAGGAGAACTGCATGGAGAATGATGGGGTTGAATATCTCCTGTTCATTTTGTTTCTCAAGTTTCAGCTGCCATAGTTTTTGTGTACTCTGATTTTTTAGCTCCCTAGATTATTAAAACAGAAGCAAGCTCTAACGTGCAATTCTGGGTCTGGTCACTATGTCATCCCACATAGTGAATTGGGCAAAAGAAACCAAAAATAAATAAATAAATGAATGAATGAATGAATGAATGAATGAATAAATAAAATGGATCCCTGAAAGAGATAAAGCAATAGCAAACCAAGCTACCAAGCTTCACCTCATTGCATTTGTCTTCCATTCTTGGTCTTGTCTCCATGGACCCTGGATACCTTTATTGTTCTCAGATGTCTTCAACTAGACTTTGTTTATTTGGGTATAGTATCCAGTCTTCACAGTTGTTTTATGGGCTTTTCTTTGTTTTTGTGTGAGTTTTGTTTTTCTGCCAGAAGATTGAGGTAGAGCTTCAACTTCATGCTGAAAAGTTGAAGTTTATGTTTCTCCTTAACACATGGGTTTAACATAAGGTGTCTTAGGATTCTTTAAATCAAACCATACCACTCCCAATTTATGGGTTTTACTGACTCCCCATTTTAGTTCTAGATTGTCTCATTATACACAAAGTAGCCTCTTTTTTTGTAAGTCATTTTTTATTTAGATTGGTGTACAGATTTATCATTGCTTTTGAGCACATACATCCTTGCATTCAGCTTTTGGATCAGGAACAATTTTCCTTTTCTTTAAAATAAATCTGTACACTTTCATGAGCATCTTTTGGTGATAAGCACTGCTGGCTCATATATTTCTGAAAATGTCTTTGTTTTACTCATAATTTGCTAGATATACTATTCTGAATTGAAAGACTGAAATTTTATATGTGCTATAGTGTCTTTTTGCTTTCCTTGTTGCACTGAGATAAAGTCACTCAAATTGCTTTTTCTTTGTAGTTGAGCTGTTTTTCCTCTTTAGCTTTAGTTTCTCTTTTGTTCCCAGGTGTTTTTCTGTTCTGCTATGGCATTTTTAGGTCTAAGTTCTTCATATATCATGGTAAGGATGTTCTTTTCTTTCTTTCCTTCCTTCCTCCCTCCCTTCCTTCTTTTTGTTTGTTTCCTATATGGGTGTCTTTCTACAATTTTGGGAAATTCTCAGGAATTTTATCTTCATATATTGCCTCTTTCCCATTCTAGCATTAACTCTTTCTCCCTACCCTGAACATCTCCTTTGTATCATCCATACCTTTTAACTTCTCTTTATGTCTGTCTCTCTGTCTCTCTGGTCTACATTCTGAATAATTACTTCAGAATCATTTTGCATTTCACTTATTTTCTCGTCAGCTTCTTCTAATCTGTTAATCAATACACTGATTGTGTTTAAATTGCATCCTTACCACTTTATATTATTCCTCACCAATAATCCAGCTCAAATTTCATGGTTCATCTATAAAATAATTTCCTTTCCTTCTTTACCTTCATTATATTCAGTTAGCAGAGCCTTAGATAAGTATGGCTATTGGAAAAAAAAAAAAAACAACATTTAGTGCCTCTTGACAGATGTAGTACAATTTCTATAATCCTTTCTCCTTTCCTGTCTTCTAGATTATGTAATAATGTCCATCCTCAAGCTCTAATTCATCCTCCCTATCCTCAGTCAGATCATGACAGTGGATGACATAAGGGCCCTTCTTCTGTTCATAGCCCTCCAACAGCCACTCCCTTAGAATATACTTCAGAGACCTTACAGCCATGTTCCAGGCCCCTCAAGACTGACTCCTATTCCTTTCTCACTTCTGTTCTCTAACTGTCTTACTCACTCTGATCAGCCACAGGGTTTCTTGCTATTCCTTACATGTACCAGGCATACTCTCACTTTGGGACCTTTGGATGTGCTATTCCTTTTGACCAGAAACGTGACGGATTTCCACACTTCCTCCAAGGACTTGGCTCACATGTTGCTCTCTCCACAAGGCCTTCCCTGGCCACCTCCACTTATAATTGTACCCCTTTACCTCTTGCCTTGTATTTCCTTCCTTTCATCCCTGTTTGTTTGGTTTATTTTCACATTGCCAGTTTTTAATCATCTGTTATATAATATAGAGTTTGCTTATTTATTTTGTCTATCTCATGCCTATCCCCAAATACAATGTAGGTTCTATTAAGGCTGTTTTGTTATTGTTGATGTAGTTAGGGGTGGTGGTAGGTTTGCTGGTTTTGTTCACTTGTCTCTCAATCAACATGGTTCAGCTCTTTTCTAGCTAGAACCATGGAGGATACAGAGGAGAAGAAAAGGATGGTTCCTGCTGTGCCAGCAACCCTTAAGGAAAACAAACAACTTCACAGAGTTGTAGATTAACCACCTGAGTAAGACATTTGCCCAAAACATGCTTTGAAAGGCAAAGAGGAAGTTTATCTATGAAAAAGCTAAGCATTACCACAAGGAATATGGGCAGATGTACAGAATTGAGATCAAATAGCTAGGATGGTAAGAAAAGCTGGCAATTTCTACATACCTGCAGAACCCAAGTTGGTATTGTCATCATGATGAGAGGTATCAGTGGTGTGAAGCCAAAGGTTCAAGGATTGTGGAACCATATATGGCATGGAGGTACCCAAACCTGAAGTCAGTGAATGAATTGATCTATAAGCATGGTTGTGGCAAAACCAAGAAAAAGTGAATTGCCCTCGTAGATAACACATTGGTTGCTCATAAATATGATATGATTGATAAATATGGCATGATTTGGTATGGAGGTTCTGATCCATGAGATCTATACTGTTGGAAAATATTTCAAAGAAGAAATAACTTCTTGTGGCCCTTTGACTTGTCTTCGCCATGAAGGGGAATGAAGAAAAAGAGTACCCCTTTTTATAGAAAGTGAAGATGCTGGCAACAGGGAAGACTAGATCAATAGGCTATTTAGAAGGATGAACTAAGTTATCTACCATGATTATTTTTGTAATCTGATCAGTTAATAAATAACTACTTCAAATTGAAAAAAGAAAAAAATAAAAAGAGTAAATCAACATGGTGTATAGTATTCAACAAATATTTAATGAAGGTAAAATGAACAATGAATTTATACGTGAAGTAAAGCAGTGATGATAAGATGGGGTTAGTATATAGTGCTCTGGGTTGGGTTTAAAGGAAACACGCCCAAGGTGATGAAATGCTGAAGGAGTATCTTTATAGATGAGCGAAGGGTATGTTCAAAAGCAAAATCCTGAACACCATTTCATGTATGGGGTCTGCAAATAGTGTATCTTGATTGTGAATCTAGAATTTGTGAAGGATATTAGCTTATGAATTATAGTCAAGTATAAGCAAGTTCAAGGAAGGTCTTATATATTAAGCTATCATGTCTCCATGTTGTAATGTAGGCCAGGAAGCAATAAAGACTTTTAATCAGATGAGTGGACATTAGAAGACCTGGAGGTGTTTTTTGGTGTATACTATGGTTTTCCTTTATTACAGTAGTATGTACAACACTTTTTTTTTCTCTTTTCACAATAATAAACTAAGTTATACCTTGTTGAGGAGTAGCTGCTTACTGATTTGTTAGAACAATGAATGTGTACTTGGTGAAATTAAAAACAGATTCTTATATTACTCTCTCTTTGTTTAACCTTGGAGTTCTCTGGAATAGAAGTAGCATAATTTTGTTTCATCTTTACCTAATACCTTTATTATAAAATAATCATGTGTATGAGACTCTCTTCGCAAATTATGCCCTGCGCTGACAGGATGGTTACTCATAAAGGCTGTATGATTATTTCAAGATACTGTTTTTAAATACTTTAATTTTTATTATAACAAATGAACTGATTTTCTCAATATTGGGAAAGAAATGTGTTGTTGTGGTTGTTGTTGCTGTTTTTTTTGTTGGTCATAAGGCAAAGACCATTCCAGTGGTTTTCACTGAGGGTTAGTCTCCTCTTCAGTATTTTGCAGATGAAACACCTTCTAATCCCTTTGAATATTCAGTCAAAGCTATTGAACTTTGAAGCAGAAGTGCCTTAACCAAAATAAATCAACTAGCCTTTCCTTCATGCTTCTTGGGATGTTGTTGTCTGTATGATTTTTAACTCAGTGGCCTAGTAAGGTGGGAGTTTGGGCTGGTAGCAAGGAAGGTGATTATTGGCTTAATTTTTATCTGTTTTCCTTCCAGGGTATCTGTTCATTTTTACCCTGACATTAAGTCTTAACTGTATTTGTGAAATGAATCTTGACCTCTTTTTTCTCTCTTTAGAAACCTCAGTGTTTAAGTTGTAAGAATGAGTAACTCAGAAAGCACAGTGTTCATTACTGAAACTTGATATAAAAGTTTTTCAGGGGACGCCTGGGTGGCTCAGTTGGTTAAGCGGCTGCCTTCGGCTCAGGTAATAATCCCAGCATCCTGGGATCGAGTCCCGCATTGGGCTCCTTGCTCAGTGGGGAGCCTGCTTCTCCCTCTGCCTCTGCCTGCCATTCTGTCTGCCTGTGCTCACTCTCTCTGACAAATAAATAAATAAAATCTTCTAAAAAAATTAAAAAAAATTTTTTTCAGCAATTTTCTACCAAAAGTGAACATTTTGTATTACATGCTTAATGTATTTTTGCCATCTTAAGTCATCCTATGTCATTCTACACAGTAGAATAGCAATTTAAGATTACCTAGTTAATCTGACCAATATTTGGTCAAGGTGATAGTCTGTAAACAATAATCATATTAACGTGAGGGTAATCTCAGTGGTGAGTCTAATGATTTATGAGTACAAACAAACAAAAAGAGCAACCCTTTCAAAACTTTTACATTGAAATGAGGATCTTGATTCCATTTTTCAATTTCTTTTAACATTATTTTCATGGGCAATGTGTGATCATAATTTGTATGTTTGTCTTATTTGTCTCAACAAAGGTAGTGTTTTTAGGAATTATTCAGAGACTTGGCTTCATGTAATCTGGCTGTTTTCCAGTCTTAAATCTACTCTCAAGGGACAGGACAGAATCTTAATATAATTTCAAATGAGGCTATCCCAGAGTGTTTGGGAAAATAGCAGTGCCATTGTACTTGGTATCCCAAGTTAAATATTTGCAAGTGAGGTATCCTCTTGGATGTGTAGAAAGTAATTTAGCCATTGGATTGGTTGATTACTTACTTACAAATCACTTTATAATGAAACCTGAGGAAAACATAGCCTGATTTATTCTTTAAAACTTTTTGTGATGTAAGGTAACATCCTTCTCCTGTCATATCTAATTAAACAATACCTAGAGGATTTGTACAAATGTCTGTGGCAGTGCGGGCTGGCTATATTTGTCAATCACAGCTCCCTTGGTACTATGGACTCTCTCACACCTATTTCTATCTTTAGCATTTTCCCTAGAAAAACATGAAGTCTCTTTATGAATCGCTTTTTCCTCATCTGAGATTTGTCATGTATTTATTTTTGAATCTATTTTTATAAAAATTTTGATAAATTTTGATGCAGAAAATGAAGAAATATCTGTAGCTAAAGATTTAAGGCAATTTCTTAAAGTTACATTTTGGGAGAAGATACAGACTGGGTCACCTTTGCATCTGGGTCATGGAATGTCGGAAGGAAATCCACAAGATAGAGTAAGAAGCTTTCTTGGCATCAGAGAAATAGAGCTTCATGTACTGGTTCTGACGTTTTGTAGGTGTTTCAATTCTGAGCAGTGTTCTGTTGATTATGTTCACTTGTGGCTGGACATTTGGACTCTTGCCAGTTTTGCTGTTATTTGGAATAAAGCTGTTATGCTCTGAACATTTGTGAACAAGTCTTTGTGGGCTGCACATTATATATGTTAAATTTCTACATTTCAGAGCAGAAAGGCCATGGGTTATAGTAGATGTATGCTCAAGGTTTTGAGAAACTTCCAGGTGGTTTTCCAAATCAGTTGTGTCACTTTGTATTTCTACCTTGAGTGTTTGAGAGATCTTGTTGTTCCACAAACTGCCAATACTTTCTCTCTTGTCAGTGTTTTTGACTGTAGTCTTTCTAATAAGCATGCATTGCTATTTCCCAGGAGCCTTTATTTGCATTTACTTGATGGATAATCATGTTCCATACTTTTTTATGTGATTTTAGGTATTCACATATATTTCTGTATGTGTAAAGGGCCTGGCTAAATCTTTTGCTCATTTTTATTGGATTATCCTCTTGTTAATTCTTGTCAGAATTCCTTATATATTCTGGGTATAACTTGTCTTTCAGTATATATGTAGATAACATTTTTCCCCATTTTGTGACTTTTCCCCTTTCTTAGCTGTATCTTTCAAAGAGCAAATGAAGATTGCTGCCAATAAACTCGACTTTCTCTTTTATTTATGTTATTCTTTGTACTTTTTGTGTCTTAAGAAATGTCACCCAAATGGCAAAGGTTTTTCCTCATATGTTTTCTTAGAAGTTTTAAAATTTGAACATTTAAATCAAAATATTATAATCCATTTAGAGTTATTTCTTATATATTGTATGTGGTAAGGATTAATGATTTTCTTTTTTCCCTCATACATGTATCCAATTGTTCCAGCGCCATTTGTTGAAAAGACTCTTATTTCTCCCATACAGTTATCTTGGTAACTTTCTTAGTTAACTGCATGTATGTGGATATGTTTCTGGACCTATTTTCTGTTCCAGTGATCACTATACCTACCTTTTTGCTAGCATCACACTGCCTTCATTACTATATATTTATAAATTATGAAATTAGGCAGTTTAAGCTTTATTGTCAAAATTGCTTTAATGATCCTGTCACTTGTATTTTCAGATAATATTTGGAATCAGCTTGTCAATTTCTACAAAATTAAGATTGCTTGCTTCTATAGATCAGTTTGTAGACAACTGCCATGTAAACAATATTGAGTCTTCCAACTCATGAATGAGTGGTATATCTATCTACTTACTTATTTTATAATGTATTCTTTTTTTTTTTAAGATTTTATTTATTCATTAGTTAGAGAGAGAGCGAGCACAGGCAGACAGAGAGGCAGGCAGAGGCAGAGGGAGAAGCAGGCTCCCTGCCGAGCAAGGAGCCCGACGTGGGACTCCATCCCAGGACACTGGGATCATGACCCGAGCCGAAGGCAGCCACTTAACCAACTGAGCCACCCAGGCATCCCTTATAATGTATTCTTATAAGTTCCAGTGAAAAGATCTTCTCGTATTTTATGAATTCTATTCCTATGTATTTTATGGGTTTTGATGATACCATAAATGGAAATTTTAAAATGTCATAATCCAGAGGTTATTTTTGCTAATAGCATATAAATACGGAATTTACTTTACAAAATAACTTTATACTCTGTGACTTTGCTGGATTTAATTATTTCTAGGATTGCTTTATAGATTCTTTAGAATTTTCTATGTTAAAAATCATGTCATCTATAGAGATAGTTTTGTTGTTTTCCTTCTTATTTGAGCTTTTTATTTTATTTCTTTATTGAGGTGGTCAGAATATTTATTCTAATGCTGAATAGAGGTAATAAGACCATACATCCTTACCTTTTCCCTAATTTTAGAAGGATATGATGCAGTTTTTATTCTCATCTCTGCTTTTTATGCTTATAGTATTTATTCCATTAACATTTAATGTAACTATTGATATTGTTGGATTTAGATAACCATTTTATTATTTTCCATTTGTCTACTATGCTCCTTATTCCTGTTTCTCTTTTGTGCCTTTTAACATTCTGTTTTAACTCACTGGAGTATTCTTTCAGTGATGGTTCTATGGATTAAAGTGCATGTGTGAATGTGTAATCTCCCTTAACTTTTGATAGTCAGTTTAGAAGTATTATTGAGTCACTTCACCTAAAACATAGAAACGATGCAATTCATCTAAGTCCATTTATCCATTCATCCCTACCTCCTTTATATTTTAGTTTTCATATATATCACATATAAGTACATTATATAGCCTACCAAGATGATGCTATAAGCATAGCTTTAAACAACTGTATGGATCCTAAAGAAAATAAAATTTAAAAATAGTCTTTAATATTGTCCTATGTATCCACCATCTGATGTTCTCTGTTTCTTCCTGAAGTTTGAGTTTCCCTTCATTCTGAAGAACTCCTTTAATATTTATTGATATGAAGTTATACTGGTAAATAATTCTTTTAATTTTCTTTTATCTAAATCTTTACTTCACATTCATTCATAAAGGATATTTTCCCTGGGTATAGAATTCTGGGTTGACAATCTTTGTTTCTGTTACTGTTGTTCGTTTTAACACTTTAAAATGCTGCAATATCTCCTTTCCTCGATGATTTCTAATGCGAAATCCATGTCTATTCAAATAGTTATACTCACAAACATTGTAGTATGATGTTTGTGTGATTATAATATAGTGTGTGTGATGACAACATAGATTCCTAAACCTGGTCTCTTAAATGTATTCTGCTTAGGTTTCTCTTAAAAAGTGTTCAGCCATTAGTTCTTTACATAATTTTGAACTTCTTTTTCTCTGAGATTCCAAAAACCTATTTTAGAACTTCTGAAATTATCCCATGGGTCACAGTCCATTAAATTTTTCTAAACATTTTTCTCTTTCATATAGGATATCATTGTGTTTTTTTTAAGATTTCATTTATTTATTTATTAGAGAGAGAAAGAGAGTAAGGGAGAAACAGAGGGAGAAGGACAAGCAGACTCTACACTGAGTGCAGAGCCTGACATGGAGCTTGATCCCAGGACCCTGACATCATGACCTGAGCCAAAATTGAGAGTCAGATGCTTAACCAGTTGAGCCACCTAGATGCCCCAGATAAGATTTCTTTTGATCTGTCTTTATGTTCACTGACTTTTCTTCTTAATTCTGCTCTTGAGCATATTCACGGAATTTTTTGAAAATTTTAGATATCACATTTTTTAGATGGGCAATTTTCACTTTTATTATTTTTTATATTTTCATCATCTTTACCAATTATCATTTATTATATTAGTTTATTTTCCTTTACCTCATTGAACATATTTTAATATGTGGTTTAAAGTTCTTATCTTATAAATTCATCTTATAATTCACCCTTCAACAATAGCCAAATTATGGAGCCCAAATGTCTATGTCTATCAGCTGATGAATGGATAAAGAAAATGTATGTATGTAGACATATATGTGTGTATATGTGTGTGTGTATGATGGTGTGTGTTTATATATATGTATATACATAATGGAATATCATTCAGCCATCAAAAAGAATGAAATCTTGACATTTGCAATGATGTGGATAGGGCTAGAGAGTATTATACTAAGCAAAATAAGTCATAGAAAGACAATACCACATGATTTCACTCATATGTGGAATTTAAGAAATAGAACAAATGAACATAGGGAGGGGGGAAAAAGAGGAAAACTAAGAAACAGACTCTTAACTCTAAAGGACAAACTAATGGTTACCAGAGTGGACGTGGGCAGGGGATGGGTGTGGGGATGGGTTAAGTAGGTGATGGGGATTAAGGAGGGTACTTCTTGGGATGAGAACTGGGTGTTGTATGGAAGTTTGAATCACTAAATTCTACACCTGAAACTAATATGGTATGCTAACTAATGGGAATTTAAATAAAACTTGGAACAAAAAAACCATAATTCACCTTGAAGTTGGCATCTGTTGATTGCCTCTGCCTTGAAAATGGATTACATTTTCCTCACCTTTTGTATGTCAAGTAATTTTTTTTTAAAGATTTTATTGATTAACTTGACAGAGAGAGAGAGATCACAAGGAGGCAGAGAGAGAGAGGGGGAAGCAGGTTCCCCACTGAGCAGAGAGCCCAATGTAGGGCTCGATCCCAGGACCCTGAAATCATGACCCGAGCCGAAGGCAGAGGCTTAAACCACTGAGCCACCCAGGCGCCTCTGTATGTCAAGTGATTTTTAATTGTGCCTTAGATATTAGGAATGTCATGCAGTGGAGACCCTAGATTCTCCTCCATTCTTTCACATAAGGTCGACCTTATTTTTTAAGAAGATATTTAACTTCATTAAACTCAAACTGCAAATTCTGTCACATCTCCTGTGGGTGGCAGCTCTGATCCCAGTTAAGACTACTCTGAATCTGCCCCCACATCTATGGCAGAGACTGCAGCAAAGTTCACATACAGAATTTGGGGTTTTCCTTTGCTTGTTGTCTCCTTCCAGTATTCTTCTATACCACGGCCCTGATTGTCCCCAATTTCTTTGTCGGTTTCGTCCACTCAGAAAGATGGCAAATTTTTCTTTTGAGTTTTAATCAACTGGTATTATCATGGTGATAGCAGCTGCTCTTGAGGGAAAGATGCAAAAATGTTACAGTGACCTCATGCATATCTGATTTCTTCTTTAAGTTTTGAACTTCCGTGCAAAGTTTAATAACCTTGGATCAGAATCTCTGGTCTGTCTACCAGCTATAAGAGTCTACCAACTATCATTGTTTTGTTTTTTTTTTTAAGATTTGTTTTCAGGTGTTAGTATTATTGATATTATTATTGTTTTTCTAGAAGGTGTTCATTAGGAGATTAATTGTTCATTACAGAGGTAGGAATTATAGATTGATTAAAAAAAATTTTGTAAGTAAGCCCCACAACCAATGTGGGGATTGAACTCACAACTCTAAGACAAAGTCACATGCTCTATCCACGAAGCCAGCCGGGCACCCCTTAAAAATATTTGAGTGCACTAGTGTCTCACTCTGAGAGTTATGAGTCCTTTAAATGTGATATTTAAATGCTGCTCAATTTCTGTTATAAACACTTTCTTGTATTACTTAACTATACTTGATAGATGAAAATGTTATGGCAAATGAGGTGTTTGTCTAGCACAACAGCCTTCTAATATTAGTTGATGTACAAGTAATTTTGTTAAAGACATTTTATAAATAGCTTTATGATGAGGAAAATAAGTTAAAAATATGCTATTTCCTAATTTTTCCCAATAGTTCATATCAGCCTCTTCACTTGAAGTTATATTTAGCAATATAAAAAAACAATAAAATTTACTTATCCAGTAGAGACATTAAGGAACAGTAACCATTTAGAGCACAGTTAAAATCAGTTAAAACTTCTAGTCCTAAAAGAACTTTTAAAATAAAGAAATAGGTAACAATTAGGAAATTCTCTAGCTTTATCTAGTAGAGGAATCACTGTACTGTTTCCTCTGCTTTACTCTGTTGATCATATCAAAGAAAAACAAGACATAAAAGTAAAAGAAACCTTAAAAAGAAAAGTAAAGGAAAATATAAATTATAAATCAGTAAATAAAACTGATAAAGCATACCAGATGAGTAGCCTGGGGGAAATCAACAACATAATAATATGCATTGATTCAAAAAGTATTTTAAAAATTCTATACTTAAAAAAAAATGTAGAGATTTAGCACTAAAAGAAAATGTAAGTAACACCTAGATTGGAAGGCAAAAAACCCAACAACAACAACAAAAATATTGTCATGATTTGCAGTTTATATGATTTTCCACATCAGATCTCCAAAAGGATAGATCTGAAATTCCCTACAGCTAATAAGAGGGGACCAAAGTAATGTGAACAACATATAAAAATCTCTGTTCCTGTGCCCAGAAGTAACCAATTAAAGTATATAAATTTAAAATGCCCTCATTCATAATAGTACCAAAACTCTTAAGTTACACAGAAAAATAATAATAAAACATACACAAAATGATCACATGTTTTTCATTAGCATGATGAAAGTAATAAAATATTTTAATATACATAAATGTCCTGAATATATGGAGAAACAAATAATCTTTATGATTCGGAAATCCAGTACCAAGATGTCAGTTCTCTCCAAATTGATAGATACATTCAAGGCTATCCCAGTGAAAATTTCACCAAGAATTTTATGCAACATTACAAATTGGTTTTAAAATACATGTAGAGGGGTGCCTGGGTGGCTCAGTGGGTTAAAGCCTCTGCTTTCAGCTCAGGTCATGATCTCAGTGTCCTGGGATCGAGCCCCGCATCGGGCTTTCTGCTCAGCCAGGGAGCCTGCTTCCTCCGCTCTCTCTCTCTCTGCCTGCCTCTCTGCCTACTTGTGATTTCTATATGTTAAATAAATAAATAAAATCTTTAAAATAAAATAAAATAAAGTAAAATACATGTAGAAGGGTAAAGAACAAAGAACTACCAGAAATAATTTTGAAGGTAAAATAATACCGACTTGCTCACTCATATCATTTGGTTATTAAACTACAGTTAAAGATGTGGTCTTGGTAAAATAGAAATATGTATCAACAGACAGGATTGAAGTGTCCTTAAACAATAAACACACCCATGTGGGAATTTGGTATGTAGCAGAAGTGTCAATGGAAAAAGTGAACAAAAATAGGGATTGATACCACAATCTAGTTGTATAAGTTGGCTATCCAGAAGCATCCAAATTGGATGCTTTTTTCCAACTATAAGCCAGAAAACCACTTGAGACAAAAAATAAGGAACACACACATACAATTATCTTTTGGGAGAAAACACAATGAAATAACTTTACCATCTCAGAGTAGAATGGGATTCCTTAAGTAGAACATTGAACATGAAGAGCATGAATTTTAAGGTTGAATGTATGTTTGACTACATTAAAAAGTATAAAAAGATTCATCCTAAGTTTTTAATGATGAGAGGATGATAAATTACTGAACATTAATTTGAATAGGGTACCATATATCAGTTAAAATGAATATACTTTTTAAAGATTTATTTATTTATTAGAAAGAACACGAGTTGGGAAAGAAGGAGATGGAAATACGGGGCTTGATCCCAGCACCTGAGGATGATGATCTGAGCTGAAAGTATATGCTTAACTGACTGAGCCACTCGGATACCCCTAAAAATGAATATACTTGATTTGTACCTATACCACCACCAGATCTCTGGAACATAATATTGAATAAAAAACTTCAGAGTGATGGGAATATTTTGATGCTCTTTATGTTGTTTCTAAAATAAACCATGGAGGTCCTCAGATGGCAAAGATTCACATCCATTTTCAGACATGGTGGCCTCTGGGAATGGGAGGAGTCGGTTGAGGGTAGTAAGTGAAGAGTTGACAATGAAAACCAATTTTTCTGAAATGTTTTATTTTTTAAAAACACTAGTACATAAATTGGAAAGAAAACTGACAACACATTTACAAGTCTTAATGCATGCAGTTGCATGGGTATTTGTTAAATTAGTCTATGTACATTTTTTTCATTCTTGGAATATTTAGTAATATGACATGAAAAAATTGCCCTTGGTATATAGAAAGAAAGAATGAAGTGTACCACAATAATGATACTAAAATAATCCTGATACCAGAATCTGAAAATAATATAAAAAGGAAACAACAGCACATGGGTATCAATGCAAAACATCTTCGGTGTTAGCAAATAAAATCCAAAGTACAACACAAGACCATTACAGCCCACTAAAGGGGATGTTTCTTCCAGAAATACAAATTCACTTCAGTATTAGGAAATTATAAATATGATATACCAGGTTGAGGTTCTAAAGTGAGAAGGCAAAAACCCTTCTTATTTCAGAAGATAGCGAAAGAACAATTAATCATTTGCCCTCCTCCATTCTTGAATTAAAAATAATAAGAATTAAATAAATCCTCATTAAAATTGATGTGGCCTTATTAAAAATATTTTCTTTTTCAAATATTTTTATAAAGAGGATTCATAAATATTTTATATAAATATTGATTATATAATTATAATATTATAATTATTATATTATTTTATATTTTTAAAGGGGTTTATTTGCATATTAATACAAAATGATTTATAAAGCTCAAACTTAAAGTCAACACCATGCTTAATTATAAAAGTAGAAGCATTTTTGTAAAATTCAGGAATTAGACAATATCACTTTCAACAGTTTGATTTAAAATTGTTTAGTTAGTAGTAATGAAAGTAAGTATACCTATTAGAAAGTAAGTTACAGATATTAGACAAGAGGAAACAGGAGCAATTCTTTTATAGATTGTGTGACTTATTCTTAGAAATTCCCCAAAAGTGAAATGAAAGGCTATTTGAAGAAAATTCTATGAAGTTACTAATTTAAAAAATTAATATGTACAATTACTAGCTTTTATTTATCTGCTTGAAATACAAAATGGAAGAAATTATTGCATTTAGAATAGCAAACAAAAAATAAGCAAGAAATACATATAATAGCTACAAAAATAAAATTTTAACATGGTATAAAATGTTTTTAGTAATAGGTAATATTGCTTTGAGAAAGGAAGACTCAATATTTAAGATGCAGTAATCTGCCTCTTCTACATTGATGTGAGAGTGACTTTTTTCAAGCCCTTTATAAGCACTAATAGCTGATAACCACAAATTATCTTATTTCATCCTCTGGACCACCTGCGGATTGGAAAAGAAAGTGAGGCTCAAGTTTTGTAATCATTTCCTCATGATTTCAGTCTTGCCTCATATTGTAATTATCATGGGTTGTTTTCTTATTTGTCCTAATTCACTTATTCCTTGGAGGTAGGGCTGTGTCTTACTTGCATTTATGTCTCCCATGACCCCTGTCACAAAGATACTTGGATTCAAACCCAAGCTCTTGCTTGTCCTTCTGTAGGGAGGGTCACAGATCCGGAGGCTGACAGCAATTGGGCAGGTAAAGCACATACCTGGTCTGATGTAGGCACTTCTAGCCCATCATTTCCTTGTGACCACCCAGTCTCAAAATTGGAAAATTCTAAGATTTTTAAAGAGACTTTGGCCATCTGGAGTTTTTATCTGAACTGTTTGGATTTTTAAACATTAGCAGCCAATTTAAAAAGTGATCAACGGTCTACAGTTCCAATAAACCATACTGTTGGCAAAATTTGGTCTGTGGCCTGACTCGGAAACCTTGGATTTTTCCATACTACTTTCCTAAATACTGGTAAATCTCAGAGCAAAAAACTGAATATAGTTGATGGGGTAATGGGATTTCTAGGTATGAGGCTACCACATTGTCTGTTTCAGAATGTGACTGGCCCTACTCATTTCTAGATCTTCCTCATTCTGTGGCTTATTCTAAAACTGTTCAGTGTGTGTGTGTGTGTGTGTGTGTGTGTTAGCCTGTCTGTAACTGTCCTAAAAGCTGCTGTAGAGAGAGTGTCCTGGATTGAATTTCCTTAAGTCAATGCAAAAGATTTTAAGTTTATTCCCATATTGATTTTTTAAGCAGTGATATTGTCTTGTCTCCCGATCAGGTGTTTTTGGTCACTGTCTGGAATTTTGAACTGTACATGATCCCCCTGGCGTTATTGCTACTGTTCATCTACAATTTCATCACACCCGCAAAAGGGAAGGTTGGCAGCATCCAGGACAGCCAGGTGAGCAAAGGTCCCAGTAACCCATGCCATCTGACCAGAGAACAAAAAGGTGTTAACAACCAACCACCACCAAATCGTGACCCAAGGCCACTTGGTTTGAGACTTGAGGAGAGCAACATTGGACATACATTTATGTGATAGTGGCCGTCTTTTATTGGGTATATATAACCTGGAGTTGTCCTTCTGTGTTACGCTCCTGAGACTTGGCCTACATTCATAGCATGAGGAGAGCCCTCTGGTGCTTGACCATATTTACCAAAATGGCAGCATATTTCATTGTGTGTCCATTTACTTATCCGTAAGGTTCCTATAAATAGCATTCTCATCCACTGAAAAAAGCCTTTGGCATCTCATTGAGCTCCTTCAGGGCACGGAAAGTGTCTGGAAGACTGCCTTACGCCTCTCCACCCAGACATCCTAGCCTGGAGCCTTCAGAGGCTTTCCAACTCCTAGGGAAATCAGAGAGTGGGCCGGCATGGGCAGCTCCATTTTTGGGTGGCCAGGTCCTGAAAATCTCAAGCTTCCCATGATCCTGAAGGAAGCAACAGCAGGACATCCCCTAGCTCTACTTACCATATTTACTCTCTGACTCAGCTTCTCCTATTTACTTATTCCAGCCCAGATGATCTTTTCCTGGTCTGGGTGAATAAGCACTAGTATCTGTAGACTTGCTTTAGGGCATTATCTTGGAATTCCAGATTCAAGAAACGAATTTTTAAAACAAAAGTCTAGGATTTTGCGACTTGATAATAGTGCTTTTCTCGAGACTCAAAAGCTGATGATCTTTACCCATTTTTCCTTACAATGCTATTATCTAAAAAAATCTATGAAATAATGGATATTGAAGGGATATTCTGGTATCATTTAGGGGGGTAGAAAGGAAGTAGAGAAAATGAGATTTTTTTGGCAGGGAGGAAAAACCTCAGGCAAATTCAAAATTGTATTCTGTTTTATATTTGATTGTTTGATGAGGGAGACATGGACATATTTCAATAATGAGGGACCTAGCAATGCTAGAACCAACTAATAAATAGCTTTAAAGTATAGGATTGTTGAAGGAGTAAGTTGCACACAGGTATGGGAATGAGAATGGGGATGAGGGAAGTTTTCACAGAGAAACATCTTTAATAAAAAAATGCTGTCAACTAACATTTTTACAATTTTTGATCAGATTTTAGTTTTCCAGCTATATACACGATGTGTATGCAAGTGTAGGCAGGTAGGTATGTATGGGTACGTAAGAATACTTATGTGCATATGGTTATAAATATGTGTGTGTAAAATCTTTTTAATTTACAGAACACATTCAGATTTATTACCTTTTTTTTTTTTTTTTGTCAGATAGAGAGCGCAGGAGCGAGCACAGGCAGAGGCAGAGGGAGAAGCAGGCTCATTGCTGAGCAAGGAGCCCAATGTGGGACTCGATCCCAGGATGCTGGGATCATGACCCGAGCTGAAGGCAGCTGCTTAACCAACTGAGCCACCCAGGCGTCCCTTATTACCTATTTTAATCTTGATAACACAACCATAAAGGAGGCAGGAATTACTATTTCTATTTTGTGCTTGAGGAACGTAAGGCCCAGAGGGACAAGGGAATTTGCCCAAGGTCACACAGCAGGATGTCCTTGAACAGTGTCCCAAGCTGAAGACTTTGTCCCAAGTTGGGCTTCTAACTCCAGATTACAGTGTTCTTCCTCCCGTGGCATGTTTTTATTATGTGTGTTTTTACCCATTTGCTTTCATGAAACGTGTGTGTGCTGCCCATGGTGACCAGGTGAGTTCTCCAGCATCCGTCAAGGGTCCCACACAGAGCTGACTACAGCTCATGGGAATTCTGGGAGGTAATGGAGCACCGGTCTTGGAGAAATTGCTGGGTGGCTGCTCAGTACAGTAGAGTACTCTCTGCATACTTCAGAATTAGTCTTCCTTTAAGAACATGGTATTGACAATTCTGTTGACTACTGGAAAAATGACATCTAAACAGCATGCCTGACCTTTGCAACATAGTTGAGCGGAAAATAAGCATTCAGGCTGTAAACGGACTCTGGTTTTTGAATACCCAGCGTTCTGTCTGAGCTCCTGGCCCCCCTGGACTTTGTTGGCTTTTAAATATTGCACTGATACAATTAAAAGTTATCTGGTAAACAATTAAGATTTCTACACCGATCTGAGCAAGTCTATACACAGCACCTGGTACTTTGGTCCCCAGACTAAAGCCAGGTGCCTGTTAGTGGCCATGAGAGCCCAAGTTGGCTTCTCTCACCTGCCCCCACCTCCCCTCCCCGAGTCCCAAGGAAAACAGTAATAATGCACAGAAACCTGTAACTTATTCTTGAGATTGATTATATTCAGACTAATGCATTTCCTACTGTCTAATGTTTCAGTAATGGCCCCAAAGGAAAAGAGCAGTCATTATAACAATGAGCCCAGCACAAGCCCAGTACGGTGTTCTCAGCCTTAACATAGCAGTTGGCTCATCTGTCAGAATAAGAACACACTGTTTACAGAACGTACAGCCCGGCGATGCGTTTTTAAAGCTGGGTGCCTTCAAAGGCCACTCGCCTAATAGCTTTATTTATAGTTAAGTTTTGTGTAGATTATGCATAGCGTTTATAGTCTTGCCACAGTGTCCCTGAACTTTAAGAACATTATTTTTTGAGACGTTATATAAAGTATTTAAAAACCACTAGCGCTTCAGTTATGTAGAAAAAAACGTAAAAAAAGTATACATGGGTTTAATTTGCATTTAGTAATTTCAAGGGATGTTCGGTGAACAAACTGTGGTTTTTCCTTTCAGGAGAGCACAGACTTGGAGGAAGAGGAGGATGAAGACGACAAGGTGAGTCAGGGAAACTCATGAAAAGGAGCATTAACATGGCCGGTCAGCAGATAGCACTTTTCTGGTTGAATCAAACTGCTGTTGGCTTGTTTTTAGTACTATGAACTGTCCGGCATAGTAATATATCTGTAGTTTATAAAGGATATCCCTTTTTAGAGAGGTTTTTTTTTTTAAGATTTTATTTATTTATTTGACAGAGATCACAAGTAGGCAGAGAGGCAGGCAAAGAGAGAGGAAGGGAAGCAGGCTCCCCGCTGAGCAGAGAGCCCGATGCGGGGCTCGATCCCAGGACCCTGGGATCATGACCTGAGCCGAAGGCAGAGGCTTTAACCCACTGAGCCACCCAGGTGCCCCCCTTTTTAGAGATCTTATTAAGTGAGAATAAAAGGGGGTAAAAATATAAGGAATTGCTGAAATATTATAACAAGCGTACCTAGAGGAGGCCTGTCATTTGATTTGGGTGAAGATCGTAAGAGCCTGCCCCTCGGTGTATAGAAGGAAGATAAAAGGTAGTCTAGGAAGTCAAAAGTAAATCAAGTAAAATTGCTGTTCCTTTAGGTTCCCGCCTGCGCTCTGTGGGGTGGTCACCCACTTCAGAGCCTGTCAGTTTCCCAGCTGTTGCTGGCAATGTTTTCAGCTATATGTCTGTGTACATCTGTCCTTTTTCTTCTCCTGGGAGAATCTCTCAAATCTGTTGCTTTTGTTGTCACTACGCTTTCAGACAAACCTTCTGGAATAAAATGAAAAAAGTGGAAATGCCAAAGGAGATGCTACCAGCTTAATGGACTTCCAACCCCCTAGAACGTGTGGGTGTCTGTGGTTTGTGATGGTTGTGTCTAGGAGGCTGGCAGGAGGGAGAAGGTGAAAGGGGGGGGGGATCTTAAGAGTTAAGTATCCAACAGAAAATGCCCAGAAAATGGCAATGAATTAAAAAACACTGGCTCCATGACACAAACAGCCCTAAAATTAATTGGGTGAGCCAGATGGTTTTGCCCATTTGAAGCAAATTGGGTAGATGACAAAGGGAATTTTATTTGTTGTGCTAAAATGATCATTAATAGCAAAATAATAAAATAAAGCATAATGTTTTTTTAAAAATGGAATTGACTCTTTTCAGAATAAGGTCACACAGATGCAGCTTTCTTCTTGATGAATCGATGGGAGTTGCTTCTGAGTAATATAACTCCTTGAGCATGAAAAATAGTCACAGCCAAGCTACCCTGCATGGTGATAGGATATTTTACCAAAAGAACCACATGTATTAAAAGAAATTATTTTAAGCCTTTACGAGGCCACATGCTAAATTTTATTTACCAAGGCTAGGAAGTGAGGAAGATTTTCTTCTGTTTGGCTATGTCTGTTAAAATGAGCCCCCCATAGAAGAGGGCATCACCTGTCCTTTAGAGAGCATTGTGACCATGTGTCTTTGACCCATCTGATAAAGCAGAGCTTCCAACAAGAAGGAAATGAGTGAAAAAGTGGTGTGAACTGGAAAGTAACAATTCAGGCCATGGAGTCTAGTGGTTGTCATAAGCCAACCTTCTACCGAGGTGCCTCAAGGACAGTCTGGGGCTCCGGGCATCTGGAAGGAGAGCCAAATGGGCTTAAGCCTTCCCCAGTAAGAATGACTGAGTTGGAACCATAGCATCTACATGGAAGAGCCTTGGAGCTCTTGTGTTTATCCAAGCATTGCAGTCCCCACAGCAGGTGCACCAACCCTGTTACAGGCAGGGCGTGAGGGCGTTCCTCATTTTCCTCAGGACAGTTCTGTTCAGAAGTAGTTCTGCGATCTACTTCTATTATAGTGTTCTCATAGGGCCTTTCATGGCCACAGCATGGCCATGTTTGTTTGCTTCCTCAGTTTTGTTGGTCTTTGAGATTATCCAGAGGAATAAATCTAAAATGAAATTTTGACTTCTACGTATACCTCCTTGTGTTTACCACAACCCTTCTACTGTATGGGAGACTGGTAAACTTCGCAGTCCTTATCCGTATCTTTTAGTCTCCCATCTCTGAGAGCTTTGCAAAGTAAAGAGGAATTTTCAACTTTAAGACTTCTGGAGCCCACTACATCCTAGTATATCTTACAGTCCGTCTGTCCTTCTCCACATAGAGCAGACTCCACAGCTGAGATGTGCTCGCCATGGACCCACACACACAGCCACCAGGCCACTGCCCTCCATCTTGTGCTGTACCAAAGGGCTTACCCACAGAACCCCCCTGGCTTCTGTTGCATGTTAGACATGACAGGCCATGCCTCTGGGAACTGTAACACACCCAGTGAGCGATGAGCTGTTTATAAATTATAAACACACAGCCGTTTCCTTCCAAATCCGAAGAAGAGAGGAAACTCCTTTCCATCTAGACTATCCATCTTGCAAGTAACGGTCTGTAATTGCCAGTGCCCCTTCCCACCAAATACCATCACGGGGGA
Source organism: Taxidea taxus jeffersonii (assembly GCA_003697995.1). NCBI lineage: Eukaryota > Metazoa > Chordata > Mammalia > Carnivora > Mustelidae > Taxidea > Taxidea taxus. The sequence goes on along the minus strand of RCUC01168457.1, from coordinate 382 downwards.
CTGTGGAAGATAAAACACATCGGGGGCCCCCCCGGCGCAGCTTCCTCAGGAGATGGATGCCTTCTATATATTCTGCAAGTCTCTGATGCACAGACCAGGATGCAGTTTGGGGTCTGTCATATTTTTATTGTCTGGAAGGGGGATTGTTGTAAAATGACATCACTGTAACCTCTTGCTCCTTTTCACTGGCAGAAGTCCATGGTGGTGACCTGTATGAGAAGCCAAATTAGATTGCACAATTGTGCATGTGTGTGTGTGTGTGTTTCTGGACTTTCAGATGTAACATAGGACCTTCAGATAACTACTTTATGGGCTTTTAGGAAACTAACTGTACAAACTAAACTTTGAAGAGAGGAAATATTTCTTATTCCTGGTGGCCCAC
>ML111751.1:17578-143895 GCA_003697995.1 Taxidea taxus jeffersonii | reverse complement strand
ATCATACTCAAAGGGTCTGTCCAACAAGAAGATCTAACAATTTTAAATATCTATGCCCCTAACATGGGAGCAGCCAACTATATAAACCAATTAATAACAAAATCAAAGAAACACATTGACAAGAATACAATAATAGTTGGAGACTTTAATACACCCCTCACTGAAATGGACAGATCATCCAAGCAAAAGATCAACAAGGAAATAAAGGTCTTAAATGACACACTGGACGAGATGGACATCACAGATATATTCAGAACATTCTACCCTAAAGCAACAGAATACACATTCTTCTCTAGTGCCCATGGAACATTCTCCAGAATAGATCACATCCTGGGGCATAAATCAGGTCTCAACAGGTATCAAAAGATTGGGATCATTCCCTGCATATTTTCAGACCACAATGCTCTGAAGCTAGAACTCAATCACAAGAGGAAATGTGGAAAGAGCACAAATACATGGAGACTCAACAGCATCCTTCTAAAGAATGAATGGGTCAACCAGGAAATTAAAGAAGAATTGAAAAAAAGCATGGAAACAAATGATAATGAAAACACAATGGTCCAAAACCTGTGGGACACAGCAAAGGCAGTCCTGAGAGGAAAATATATAGGGATACAAGCCTATCTCAAGAAACAGGAAAGGTCTCAAATACACAACCTAACCCTACACCTAAAGGAGCTCGAGAAAGAACAACAAAGAAAGCCTAAACCCAGCAGGAGAAGAGAAATAATAAAGATCAAAGCAGAAATCAATGAAATAGAAACCAAAAAAACAATAGAACAAATCAATGAAACTAGGAGCTGGTTCTTTGAAAGAATTAATAAGATTGATAAACCCCTGGCCAGACTTATCCAAAAGAAAAGAGAAAGGACCCAAATAAATAAAATCATGAACGAAAGAGGAGAGATCACAACCAACACCAAAGAAATACAAACAATCATAAGAACATATTATGAACAACTCTATGCCAACAAATTCGACAATCTGGAAGAAATGGATGCTTTCCTAGAGACATATAAACTGCCAAAACTGAACCAGGAAGAAATAGAAAACCTGAATAGGCCCATAACCAGTAAGGAGATTGAAACAGTCATCAAAAATCTCCCAACAAACAAAAGCCCAGGGCCAGATGGCTTCCCAGGGGAATTCTACCAAACATTTAAAGAAGAATTAATTCCTATTCTCCTGAAACTGTTCCAAAAAATAGAAATGGAAGGAAAACTTCCAAACTCATTTTATGAGGCCAGCATCACCTTGATCCCCAAACCAGACAAGGATCCCATCAAAAAAGAGAATTACAGACCAATATCCTTGATGAACATAGATGCGAAAATTCTCACCAAAATACTAGCCAATAGGATCCAACAGTACATTAAAAGGATTATTCACCACGACCAAGTGGGATTTATTCCAGGGCAGCAGGGTTGGTTCAACATCCGCAAATCAATCAATGTGATACAGTACATTAACAAAAGAAAAAACAAGAACCATATGATACTCTCAATAGATGCTGAAAAAGCATTTGATAAAGTGCAACATCCCTTCCTAATCAAAACTCTTCAAAGTGTAGGGATAGAAGGCACATACCTCAATATTATCAAAGCCATCTATGAAAAACCCACGGCAAGTATCATTCTCAATGGAGAAAAACTGAGAGCTTTTCCGTTAAGGTCAGGAACACGGCAGGGATGTCCACTATCACCACTGCTATTCAACATAGTACTAGAAGTCCTAGCCTCAGCAATCAGACAACAAAAAGAAATTAAAGGCATCCAAATCGGCAAAGAAGAAGTCAAACTATCGCTCTTTGCAGATGATATGATACTATATGTGGAAAACCCAAAAGGCTCCACTCCAAAACTGCTAGAGCTTGTACAGGAATTCAGTAAAGTGTCAGGATATAAACTCAATGCACAGAAATCAGTTGCATTTCTTTACACCAACAACAAGACAGAAGAAAGAGAAATTAAGGAGTCAATCCCATTTACAATTACACCCAAAACCATAAGATACCTAGGAATAAACCTAACGAAAGAGGCAAAGTATCTATACTCAGAGAACTATAAAGTACTCATGAAAGAAATTGAGGAAGACACAAAGACATGGAAAAATGTTCCATGCTCATGGATTGGAAGAATTAATATCGTGAAAATGTCTATGCTACCTAAAGCTATCTACACATTTAATGCAATACCTATCAAAATTCCATCCAATTTTTTCAAAGAAATGGAACAAATAATCCTAAAATTTATATGGAACCAGAAAAGACCTCGAATAGCCAAAAGAATATTGAAAAAGAAAACCAAAGTTGGTGGCATCACAATTCCAGACTTCAAGCTCTACTACAAAGCTGTCATCATTAAGACAGTATGGTACTGGCACAAAAACAGACACATAGATCAATGGAACAGAATAGAGAGCCCAGAAATAGACCCTCAACTCTATGGTCAACTAATCTTCGACAAAGCAGGAAAGAACATCCAATGGAAAAAGGATAGCCTCTTCAACAAATGGTGTTGGGAAAATTGGACAGCCACATGCAGAAAAATGAAATTGGACCATTTCCTTACACCACACACGAAAATAGACTCAAAATGGATGAAGGATCTCAACGTGAGAAAGGAATCCATCAAAATCCTTGAGGAGAACACAGGCAGTAACCTCTTCGACCTCAGCCGCAGCAACTTCTTCCTAGGAACAACGCCAAAGGCAAGGGAAGCAAGGGAAAAAATGAACTATTGGGACTTCATCAAGATCAAAAGCTTTTGCACAGCAAAGGAAACAGTCAACAAAACCAAAAGACAACTGACAGAGTGGGAAAAGATATTTGCAAATGACATATCAGATAAAGGGCTAGTATCTAAAATCTACAAAGAGCTTAGCAAACTCAACACCCAAAGAACAAATAATCCAATCAAGAAATGGGCAGAGGACATGAACAGACATTTCTGCAAAGAAGACATCCAGATGGCCAACAGACACATGAAAAAGTGCTCCACATCACTGGGCATCAGGGAAATACAAATCAAAACCACAATGAGATACCACCTCACACCAGTCAGAATGGCTAAAATGAACAAGTCACGAAATGACAGATGCTGGCGAGGATGCGGAGAAAGGGGAACCCTGCTACACTGTTGGTGGGAATGCAAGCTGGTGCAACCACTCTGGAAAACAGCATGGAGGTTCCTCAAAAAATTGAAAATAGAGCTACCTTATGACCCAGCAATTGCACTACTGGGTATCTATCCTAAAGATACAAACGTAGTGATCCAAAGGGGCACGTGTACCCGAATGTTTATAGCAGCAATGTCCACAATAGCCAAGTTATGGAAAGAACCTAGATGCCCATCAACAGATGAATGGATAAAGAAGATGTGGTATATATATACGATGGAATACTATGCAGCCATCAAAAGAAATGAAATCTTACCATTTGCGATGACATGGATGGAACTAGAGCGTATTATGCTTAGCGAAATAAGTCAACTGGAGAAAGACAACTACCACATGATCTCCCTGATATGAGGAAGTGGAGATGCAACGGGGGTGGGAGTTAAGGTGGTAGGAAAAGTAAAAATGAAAGAAGATGGGATCGGGAGGGAGAAAAACCAAAAGAGACTCTTAATATCATAAAACAAACTGAGGGGGGTGGGGGGAAGAGGGGTTGGGTGAGGGTGGTGGGGTTACATCATATGTTTAAATAAAGCTTAAATAAAGTAAAAAAAAAAAAATCTTTAAAAAAATAAAATAAAATAAAATTGTCACATCCAAAAAAAAAAAAAAAAACCTCTCAGCAAAGAAAAGCCCAAGACTAGATGATTCCACTAGCAAATTTTACTACACATTCAATATTTCTTACACTATTCAAAAAAAAAAAAAAAGAAAGAAGAGGAAACAACTTTTCCAACCTAATTTTGTAAGGCCAGCACTCCCTTGATATTGAAGCAAGATAAGCACACTACAAGGAAAACAAACAAACAAAAACAAACAAACAAACAAAAAAACCCACTACAGATCAATATTCCTGATGTACATAGATAAAATTATCAATAAAAGACCAGCAAATTGAATTCAGTAGCACATTGAAAGTACAACACACCACAATCAAGTGAGACTCATCCATGAGATCCAAGGATAATTCAACATATATAAATAAATAAATGTGATACATCACATTAATTAAATTAAAGATAAAAATCGTATGTTCATATCAAAGATACAAAAAAAAAGCATTTGGCAAACTTCAACTTCCATTCACAATAAAAAGGCCCAACAGATTGGGTCTAGAGGAAACATGCTTCAACCTAGTAAAGTCTACATATGACACATCCACATCTAACATCAAACTCAATGGTGAAAGGTCAAAAGCTTTTTGTTTTCAATCAGGAACAGGACAAGAATGCTAGCTAGTTGTCATCACTCCTATTTGACAGAGTACTGGAAGTCCTAGCCAGAGCAATCAGGCAAGAAAAAGAAATGAAAGGTATCTGATTCAGAAAGGAAGAAGTAGGGGTGCCTGGGTGGCTCAGTGGGTTAAACCCTCTGCCTTCGGCTCAGGTCATGATCCCAGGGTCCTGGGATGGAGCCCCGTATGAGGCTCTTTGCTGTGCATGGGGCCTGCTTCCTCCTCTCTCTCTGCCTGCCTCTCTGACTACTTGTGATCTCTGTCTGTCAAATAAATAAATAAAATCTTAAAAAAAAAGGAAGGAAGAAGTAAAGCCATTTGAAGATGAAATGATTTCATATATCATCATGAACTTCACTTAAAACCTTATAGAACTGATCAACAAATTCAGTAATGTTGTAGGAAATAAAACAATTAGTAGAATTTCTATTTAAGTGATCTGAAAAAGATACAAGGAAAATAGTCACATGTATAATAGCATCAAAAACAATAAAATAGTTAGAAATGTATTCAGCAAAGTAGGTGTGAGATCAGGGTGCCTGGGTAGCTCAGTCAGTTAAGCGTCTGCCTTTGGCTCAGGTCTTGACCTCAGGGTCCTGGGATCGAGCCCCGTGTTGGGCTCTCTGCTCAGCAGGGAGCTTCCTCCTTCCTTCTTCTACCTCCTACTCTGTCTGCTTATGCTCTCTCTCTCTCTCTCTGTCAAATAAATCAATAAAATCTTTTAAAAAAAGATAGTGTAAGATCCTTATATTGAACACTATAAGACTTTGGTGAAAGAAATTGAAGAGTACAGAAGTAAGTGGAAAGATAATCTGTATTCATGGATTGGAAAATAAATATGGTTAAAATATCCATACTACCTAAAACTGTCTATAGATTCAATACAATCCATACCAAGATTCCAGTGACATTTTTTTGCTGAAGTAGAAAAACCAATCCTGAAATTTATTTGAATTTTATGACACCAAAGATCCCAAATAGCCAAAACAATCCTGAGAAAGAAAAAGGACATTAGAAACATCACATTTCCTAATTTCAAGTTATTTTACAAAGCTATAGTAATTAAAACAGTATGGAACTGACATGAAAATGGACACAAACCAATAGAACAGAATCAAGAACCTACATATAGACTCATGTATGTACAGTCAACTAATATGTGACAAGAGAGCTAAGAATATTCTATGAAGAAAAGAAAGTCTCTTCAATAGAAAACTGGATCTTAACATGCAAAAGAATGAAACTAGACCTTCCCCTACCTTACATCTCCCAAAAATTGACTTGAAATGGATTAAAGACTTAAATATAAGGCCTAAAACCATAAAACCTCTATAAGAAAACAGAGGGAAAAGACTCTTTGACACTGGTCCTGGCATGCTTTTTTGATATAACAAAGATTTTAGATATAACATCTAAAACAAAAATTACAAGTGAGATATAGTAAAATAAAAAGTTTCTGCACAGTGAAATAAATAATTGACAAAATCAGAATAGGGTAAATATTTGCAAACCACACTATCTGATGGGGAGTTAATATCTAAAGTATATAAGGAACTCATTACAATTCAATAGAAAAAAATCCAATTTAAAAATGGATAAAGACCCTAAAAGAAACATTTTCCCAAAGAAGACATATGAATGGCTAGCAGGTACATGAAAAATTGCTCGATATTCCTAATTATGAAGTAAATGCAAATTGAAACCCTAATGAGATATCTCCTGTTAAAATAACTATTGTGAAAAAAGAGAAGTGATAAGTGTTGGTGAGGATGTGGAGAAAAGGGAACCCTCGTCTACCATGGTGGAATGTAAATGTGTGCAGTCACTATGGAAAACAGTATAGAGATTCTTCAAAAAATTAAAAATAGAACTACCTTATAATCCAGCAAATTCACTCCTGTGTATATATGCAAGGGAAATGAAATCATTATCTTGAAGAGACATTTGTACCCTGATATTCATTACAGCATTATTAACAATGGCCAAGAGGTGGAAACCACCTAAGTGACCATCAGACATCAATAGGTAAATGGATGAAGAAAATGTGGTATAGATATGCAATGGATTATTATTCAGCCATACAAAAAGAAGGAAATATTGCCAGTTGTCACAACATGCATGAAATTTCAGAGCATCATGTTAAATGAAATAAATCAGACAGAGAAAACAAATAACCTATTATTTCATTTCTATGTGGAATCTAAAAAATCCCAGCTCAGAAAAATAGCCTGGTGGTTGCTATGGGTGGGAGTGGGAAGGGGAGGATGGGTGAAGGAAGTCAAAATGTACAAACCTCCCCTTATTAGATAAGTAAGTTCCTGTGGTATAATATACATCATAGAGACCATAGTTAACAATACTGCATTGTATATTTGAAAGTTTCTAGTAGATTCGGTCTTAAAAGTTTTCATCATAAGAGAAAAAAATTCAGCTTGGGGATGAATGTGATAATTAAACTTGTTATCATTTTGTGGGGCTCCTGGCTGTCTCAGTCCATAGAGCATGTAACTCTTGATTTTGGGGTTGTGAATTTGAGCTCTATGTTGTGGGTAGTGTCTACTTAAAAAAAACTTATAATCATTTTGCACTATATACATATATTCAAATTATTATGTTGTACAGCTTAAACTAATGCAATGCCATATGCCAATTATCTTTCAAAAAATTTGGAAAACAGCCTAAGTAAAATTAAATTAAATTAAATTAAGACTTTCCTCTACCCCCCACCTTCCTCCTCCAAAAACAAAAACAACAGAAACGAAAACTAAAACCTACTTACTGCAGGTAGTTGGAAGGTTGGAAAGTTATAGTCATCCCAAAGGAAGAAAAATGTGACCCATGAAGCCGGGCCTCATGGTTCAAGAGCCCTAAGGAAATTACATTTATTCTAAGGATAGCTGAGTGGCTGTATTAGCTATGCTGAGGCTGATTTAACAAAATATCTTAGACTGAAGACTTCAACAGAAGACATTATTTCTTACAAGTTTGGATGCTGGAAAGTCCAAGATCAAAGTGCTGGCAGAGTCGGTTTCTGGCCCTTTCCTGGCTTACCAATGGCCTCCTTCTCACTGTGTTGGTATATGGCAGAGAGAGAGTGCTTTCATCTTTCTTCCTTTTCTTATAAGGACATTAATTCCATCAGTGGGTGACCTTCCTCAAGACTGCATCTAAACTAAGTTACTTCCCAAAGGCCCCACCTCCAAATACCACCACATATAGGGTCTCAACATATTAACTGGGGACATAATCATTTGATTCATAAAAGAGTCTTTCAGACCTGTCACTCTTTCTCTATTTTTTTTTCTTTAAGGCATCACTTTGGACTTACTAATGATTCATGATTTGCGTGTGTATATGTATATGCAAAACAGGTATATAAACTATGAGTTACTATGGAGTTATGTGGTGGTTATGGAGTAACCTTTTGTTTAAAAGAAGCAATGAGTAAAATCATTAAAAATAAAAAAATTACCTCACAAAAATCTTTGTACATCATCTGTGTTCTCTAGTGTTTTACTGAAAATACACTTAGGTTTGCTAAAAAAATCCCCACAAAAAATCTATTAATATCAATTGGTTTTTAATTGTTGTATGAAAATAAATATATATAAAACTCCTATGCAGTGCTTTAAGGCAACATTGCTACACTTTTTTCAGTAATTTCTTGGGAATTTTGTCTTGATTTACAAACTTCTTTAGTTACTTAATTTAAAAAAATTATTTATAAATAATCTCTCACCCAATACGAGGTTCAAACTCATGACCCCGAGATCAAGAGTTGCATGCTTTTCAGACTGAGCCAGCAGACACCCTCTCTTTTAGTTCCTTCTTTAGAAAAACTATATGTATTATCAGGAAAATAATAACAGAAAACAATTAAGGTTTTTTTTAAAAAAGATCTTATCTATTTATTTGTCAGAGAGAGAAAGAGAGCACACAAGCAGGCAGAGTGGCAGTCAGAGGGGGAGAGAGAAGCAGGTTCCCTGCCAAGCAAGGAGCCTGATGCAGGACTCGATCCCAGGACCCTGGGATCATGACCTGAACTGAAGGCAGTGGCTTAACAGACTGAGTCACCCAGGGTCCCTAAAAGTTTTTTTTAGAACAACTTTAGATGTAGGCACTGGAATCAAATCATTATTTAAATCCTGGAGTCTCCTAGTTTTGACCTATGTGACTATGGTACAGTTATTCAATCTCTCCACACCTTGATGTACTCACCTGTTAAATAAGAGAATAATAGCACTTGTTTTGTAGGACTGTGATGAAGAATAAATATACTGACAGAGGTAAAACAGCTTGTGATAAGGACTTGATTGATGCTAGTTTGATGTAGGGGACTATACATTCAAGTTGCATATCACAGTACTGGTTTATACCTGTTTTCTAACTTAGTAAAGAGTATCTTTTTTCATGCCCCAAAATGAAATGTGTGGAAGATAAATTAAATGGCCATAACCTAGCTATGACTATTATATTCTCTTCTCCTCCTTCCCCTCTTCTTTTTCATCATCATTATATGTAGAAAGTTCCAGATCAAATCTAAAAAAAAAAGAAAAAAGGCAAAGGAAAACCAAATGTTTATTTTTGGTTGGCCCATACACCTTACACTAGGCTAGCAAGCATAAGGAATGCCTCAATCTGATATGAAATTCTATCAAGAATATATGTTTCCAATGAAACAAGGCAACATGGTATAAAGGGAAGAGCAAATGAGATTCAGGTAGTAAGTGATGAGGATTCTGGAAAGACTGTGGACTGGTAAGAATGGAAATATTCCCTCATGGTTACAGCTGGCAAGACAAGAAGAGAAAGTTTCAGGGAAATCATAGCAATGTTCCCCATTCACTCTCCTGAGGGAGAATTTTGCAAAACTATCCATTTGTTTGTCTCTTCCTTCTGTTTGGTGAGAATATCTACCTTTTTTTTTAAGATTTATTTATTTACTTGACAGAGAGAGAGTGAGTCAGAGGAGGGGCAGAGGGAGAGGGAAAGAATCTCAAACAGGATACCCATAGAGTGCAGAGCCCCACGCTGGATTGGATCTCATGACCCTGAGACCATGACCTGAGTGCAATCAAGAGGCAGACACTTAACCCACTGAGCCACCCAGACACCTGGAGAATGCCCACATTTCGAATAAGATACAAGGAACATAAAATGGAAAATGGGAAAGCAAATTAATATTGAGTAAGAAAATAAGACTTCCCTGTAAGAAAGCACTTTCACTCTTAGAAAAGCAGAGTAGTTGGACTGATGAAACTTGCAACTATTTCAAATGTCAGCGCTGGTAAGACTGGTGATTGTCTACCTTCATTCAATTCGCAATTATTGTTTACATTGTCACATTATACCACTAGTGATGTTCCCCAATTGCTAAACTAAAATTCCTCCAAGACATACTGTAGAATTTGGAAATTTATGATAAAAAGAATAATGCAATAAGAACAAAATTCTGTTGACAGGATACTGGTCTGTAACTCCTATCTTCCTCTGTGTTCAAAAAACGTGATTTAGTGCAAGATTTTGTGGTCCCAGAATATCCTAGGACTGAAAAATTGGGCTTAGCTCTCCTTATTGGTAATTTGTTCTCTCTAAGTCAATGTATTGATCTGGATATTGCTTTTTTACAAGACATAAAGGGATTGTCTAGAGACTGCTGATTCATGCTCATATCTTTGTATGTCTGTCCCTTATTCATCAGCAGTGGGCCTAAAATATGCCATTATAAACATCTTTTCTCAAAAAAAATGGAAAACAAAGATGGTTTCAGACCTCAAGTTTGCCTTTTCGGACTTCATCAATAGGGTTCTAACAGTGGGGGGACACCATGTCGGTGACGGCAGAACGAGTCATGCTGTAGTGGTAACACATTTTGATCTGACAGAGGGAGGATGCTGACTTCTCCAGGAGAGAAAATCATGAACTGGGGTTTGGTCAGTGAGGTGTTTGGCCGCCAACGTTTTGAGTGCGTGCAGATGTTTTGAGTGTGTGTAGATGTTTTGAGTGCGTGCAGATGTTTTGAGTGCGTATAGATGTTTTGAGTGCGTGCAGATGTTTTTAGTGTGTGCAGATGTTTTGAGTGTACATAGATGTTTTGAGTGCATGCAGATGTTTTGAGTGCGTGCAGATGTTTTGAGTACATGTAGATGTTTTGAGTGCGTGTAGATGTTTTGAGTGCGTGTAGATGTTTTGAGTGTGTGCAGATGTTTTGAGTGTGCATAGATGTTTTGAGTGTGCGCAGATGTTTTGAGTGTGTGCAGATGTTTTGAGTGTGCATAGATGTTTTGAGTGTGCGCAGACGTTTTGAGTGTGCATAGATGTTTTGAGTGTGCGCAGATGTTTTGAGTGCATGTATATGTTTTGAGTGCGTGCAGATGTTTTGAGTGTGCGCAGATGTTTTGAATGCGTGCAGATGTTTTGAGTGTGCGTAGATGTTTTGAGTGTGTGCAGATGTTTTGAGTGCATGTAGATGTTTTGAGTGCATGTAGATGTTTTGAGTGCGTGTAGATGTTTTGAGTGCGTGCAGATGTTTTGAGTGTGCATAGATGTTTTGAGTGTGTGCAGATGTTTTGAGTGCATGTAGATGTTTTGAGTGCGTGCAGATGTTTTGAGTGTGCGCAGATGTTTTGAGTGCGTGCAGATGTTTTGAGTGTGCGCAGATGTTTTGAGTGTGTGCAGATGTTTTGAGTGTGCGCAGATGTTTTGAGTGCGTGCAGATGTTTTGAGTGTGCGCAGATGTTTTGAGTGCGTGCAGATGTTTTGAGTGTGCGTAGATGTTTTGAGTGCATGCAGATGTTTTGAGTGCGTGTAGATGTTTTGAGTGTGTGCAGAAGTTTTGAGTGTGTGTAGATGTTTTGAGTGTGTGCAGATGTTTTGAGTGCATGTAGATATTTTGAGTGTGTGCAGATGTTTTGAGTGTGTGTAGATGTTTTGAGTGTGTGCAGATGTTTTGAGTGCATGTATATGTTTTGAGTGCGTGCAGATGTTTTGAGTGTGCACAGATGTTTTGAGTGTGCACAGATGTTTTGAGTGTGCGTAGATGTTTTGAGTGTGTGCAGATGTTTTGAGTGTGTGCAGATGTTTTGAGTGTGTGCAGATGTTTTGAGGAATAACGTTGAAATCAGGAGAGTCTGCATTTGAGTTTTGACTGCATTTTTGATTCAGTGTGTGGCTTAATGTGACCTTCTACCTCTCCTTTCCAATAATTTCTATACTTTTGGGGAAATATGTGTCCACCTGTTTGATTCACTACCAAAGAATTACCAGTGAAATGAAGAGATGGGATATATTATTATTATTATTTATTATGCTTTCTTGTGGGATACAGTATAGAAATATATATACTTTTTGCAGAATGTATATTTTGAATGGAAGTCTGACATTTGTACTTCATCGCCCTCACCCATCTGTAGATAATATATCATATATATATACACATACACACACACGTATATATGTACACACATATATATGTATGTGTGTACATATATACGTGTGTGTGTATATACGTGTGTGTACATATATACGTGTGTGTATACATATATATACATGTATACATATATATGATTAGGGTAGTCCTGCCAAAGGCTTACTTTCCTTCTTCTGTCTGCTAAACTAATCAAACATTTACTCTGCTAACAAAGGTGGGACCAGGAAAGCTTTTCTTATATTTCTTATATTTTCTTATATTTCTTATATTTCAACTGCCACTTGAAATAAAAGACTCAGCCTCCCCTAGATCATTTGAATGCCTTGTTTATAGTTGGCATTCACTCTAATGCATAGGTCTTGAATGCTTTGAAAAATATATCAAGTCCTTATCAAGTAGGGGTTTCAGTTTCTGAAATGGAGTCCACAAATAGGCTCTCAACACTGTTCATGGTATTCACCAAATATGGTTTATAAAGGGTTAGGTTGGCACCATTTGGATATGTCATGGATGCAAAACGTTCCTGAAGCTCCCCATCAAGGATACAATTGTTTCTAAGTTTCAGAGATGAATGCTTCATTAAATGCTGGAGCATGCAACATAATGGAGTACCCAGTTGCTAAATTAATATTTAGCTACCCAAATTCAGAGACAAACACCTTGATGCTCCCCTCAGGTCTCCACAATTAGCCACATTTGTTCATCTTTCCCAACACGTCTCAGTAGACAGAGAAGAATGTAAAGTTTTAATTCGCTAATCACCCAGTTGGATCGGGGCTGTGGGGGGAGATGCTAATCGTCTGCAGACATCTGTAATGACCCTTGGACAAAACCGAGGAAAACTAAATCAAAGCTTTGACAAGGGCAGGAGAGCGGAAACAGAAGCCCTAATTGTGGCCATGTGAAGTGCACTTTTCCTTTTGTATCTTTTGTAGTAGGATTGCACAATACCGTGTAAAGTAACTTTTATGGACAGCCACCAAAAATGACTTTTTCCATCTTTTGGGACAAATGGTCAAACTCCATCTGTGAAATATGGGAAGAGAGACCGACATTATGGTGCAAATGTAGCAGACAAAGGGGTTGGGGCAAGCTTTTGCCAGTTAATTTTGGCTAACCTGCAGAAAGCCTATTGTCAAGCCGGCCATGCTTCACTGAGCTCCCTTCCACTTTTGTTGTCATGTTTCCTCTTTATGGTTAAGTGAACCTCAAAACAATGACAAAGAAATATGCACTGAGTCACATATTCTAAGAAATAGACTGTACTCTCTTCAAATCGAAATAACGGCACCTTAATTCTTGGATTTTCCACATTTTCATGGGGAAAGCTCCCATTTGCTTTCTTTGACTCTCTATCAGTTCATGCAGTTCTGCCAAGGGGGGAAGCTTGGCGGGACCCTGGCACTTTAGCACTTGAAATATTAAGATGAACAGAACAAGCAAAAAAAGGTAAGCTTGCTTCCTTGCAGTATTTTGAGTGTCTGTTTCTTTGCTGGTGGAGGTTTAAGTTTTCTTAGTTAAGAAAAATTTTGTTTAATATCCATCCTGCATCAAATAAACTACTCTTGCTGATTTTTTTTTTTTTCATGGCTATAGCCCGGGAGGGGAAAAAAGAAAAGGAAACTAATGCCACTCCACTTATAAAACAAAGGAAAAAGCCATGGGTTTGCACTTTAGTATAGACTACACTGATATAATTGTCAGAGGTAAGTCTCATGTCCTCAAAAAAGCATAACTTACTGAATTTCCTAGGCTCAGGACTTAATTTTTTTTTTTTTTTGATAGCTCCAGTGAACTTGTTTTTAAGGATGCAACTCTGTTAGGTAATTCGATCATGGAAAAACATTAGCATGATCTAAATAAGCTTAGTCTGAAATCAAAAGAGCTGCCAACTATGTGACTATTTCTGATTCTTCTCCATTGCACTTTCTTGTCATGATTAAAATAACCCTGATAAATAAATGTTTTAAAGCATTTTACTTTAGAATGCCCTCCCCAAACAGCTGAACTTCACAGATGTCTTGTCTTTTCTTCTTCTTTTTTTTTTTTTTTTTTTTTTTTTTTGTAAAAGTTGCTAAGTTTTCTCAGGGTGGATGACTGACATTTACAGCATCCCATAATTGCCCTTTGTCTCCTGGAGAAAGGATCTAATGGAGAGATGAATCTTTTTACTTTTCTCCCCACAGCAAGTTCTCTGCTTTCAGCCCTCCAAAGTCTCTAGTATTGAGTTTTCTTGCTGGAGGAAAAGCAAGCAACTTTCTCTAAAACACTTTCTAAAAGCCCTCAGTCAATACCTCAGTGCCGCACCCTCTGTGGTCTCGAAAGCTCCTCGCCCTGTCCCTCCCTGTGTTCCACCTCTGGTGCTCAGCAGATGCCTCTCCACACGCACCCTGAGTTGGTAGTCTTTTACCATCCCTGGGAAAATGCAAAATGCATTGATTCCTCCGGCTCTGCACTTTCTGCCCACTCACGCGGGAGTAAATGGAGTTCTTAGGTGAAGGACTCACATTACAAAACTTTCCACCTCTTCAGGAATGCACACGCCCATTTCCAGAGATGAGCGACAACAACGACAAAAGAGAAACTCGGTCTCTGTCATAAGTCTTTCAAAGGTTGCGTGGCGTGTTTCCGAACTAGGAAAAGAAAGTCTTCTTTAAAAACACGTCTTAAGGACAAGCACCATCACATCCTGATTTTGCAGCAAGTTGCTTTGCTTTCCTGGGAATATATGCCCTGTGTGAGTGTGGCAGCTGGGGGCGGGGGGGGGGGGGATTGATATACAACGGGCTAAGAGTTAGGAGGACAGCCTCCCAAAGAAGTGTGGCACCCATGTGACCAACTGTATCCATTTTTGCCAGTGAAGAATCCAAACAGGACATTCAGAGTTACCATGTTGTTAGGCTCAGGAAAAAGGCAACACATCGTCTATAAATTTCATTTGCTACTCTCTCCTAGGAAAGAAGTAGATTCACATGGAAGTAAAAAGGGCCAGTGACTTGATGATGTCATGTTTTGAACTCAGAGAATGTCGCCATAGAATGGCAATTCAATACCCTTTTAAATGCAAACTATACAAGAAAATAGCTTTCATCATGTTATTGTTTGGAAAGGATTGATAGACTACAGACACAAAGGTGTAAAAAATACATATTTTTAATGAGGTTACTATGGGTATATGTCACATTTATAAGGATTGGAGAGTTCTCTGGTCCATGGAGTGAATAGGTAACTGGGAGGGAAAATCCACACAAATGATCCATGATTTCTCAATGTGAAATCAGAAATTCAAGGACTGTCCTAGTAAGATTTTTAGTAGCTTTTCTCATGATTGTTCACTTTGAAATCTGAAATTCTCTGTTCCTTGATAAGAGAAACATGCATAAAACAGTATCTGAGCTAAAACTGTTTGGTGAGCTGTGATCTGCAGCTTTTCTTCCTTTCATGATTTCCAGGGATATCTGATGGGGATACAAAGTGAAATTCCTAAATTGTACTATGGAGAGATTTTAGGAAAGGTTTGTACCTCTCTAAAATATGGAATTTCCACAAACTTTGATTACTTTGAAATTTAATTAATAGCTTCTTTAAATTTTAGCAACATCACTTATATTTCTTTTTCCATGCTTCTTGTACACAATACTCCATTGTAATTTTGTAAGTGTTGTAAGTTTATGCGTTGGGGTTAATTGAATCCAGAGTGGAAGAAGGAATCAGGGAAAGAACAAAGCTAATGAAAATGTCAATTTCACATTTCAATGGGACATAGCATTAGTTTATAGTGGGGAAAAGCATTAAAAATTAATGGAAATCAAAATAATGTGAAGACTGTGGACATATACGGGGTATGTTCCAGCATCATCTGCTCTTAAGGTCTCATGTGGGTGATTCATTCCTAGTCCCAGGTCACACTGGGTTTTCCAATATTTGTGCACCCTTTTGTTTTCCAGTATTTGATCAATGGAGAACACATTACTTTTTTGATGACTATTTTAGGTTTTGACTTTACGTTTTGACTGTTTTACTAGAAAACTGACCCAAAATAATAAAATATAATTTCTGAATTTTTTTCAACTAAAAACAACACCTGCTATAAAATCAGTGTTTTTCCCCCCAAATCAGCTTAATTAAGCTGGAACTTAAAGAGAGGATATGGGTATTAATTAGCTTGCATTTTATAGGTACACATGTATTAGTATGAAAGTTTATACAGAGTATTATATTTATACAAAATATAAGCAACTGTTGCATAATATGCATTTGTGTGAGCATATGAATTTGCTAATAGTGTGTCTCTCAAAGTTTCAAACACAAGGTTCCTATGGTTTTAATAATGATTGAGTACAAAGTCAATGATCCAGACCACAATCAGTATTCAATGTATCTTGTAGAACATGAATGGATCCTCTTATATTTAATTATTACCATTGGAGATAAAGTTAAACTAGAATGAGTAGGAATGTGGGATTTGTTTTTTGTTTCATAGCTTGTATGTAATTTTCTATCCACTACCCTACTTTTATGAACTACATCTTTATTACTCTTAATTTGTTTTTATACAAAGGGAAAACATATAAATATTGGTATTAATATAATTTTGATCCAGATTTGAATATATATTAATGTGCATATCTGATATAAAGATAAGAGTTTAATACTGTCATCTTTAAAGCTGCACCCATTGTATGGAAATTTTGTTATCTATAATCTTATTAACACCCCCCAATTATACATATGCTTAAATTTCTTTAGTTAATAGTGGAGTAAAGGTTTAGACTTTTTTGAGCTTTGATTTTCTAGCACTTAATTTGTGTTATTGCTATTATAACATTTAAAAAATCATATAGTTTATATTTTTGCTCCTGAATATTCACTTGAGTAAAATATAATCATTGAAAATTAATTGGAGGGAAGTCAGCTATTCCCACCATTTACGTAGGTATATATAAAACTATGTGCCTGTGCCCTTCAATAAGTGAAAGGTAATACAGAAAATTGGCTTTGGGAAATAGGAAATTAAATGGTTAAAATTAAGTAAAAAGTAATTTTTGTTTCATGGAACCTGGCTCTTCTGATTTCAACTTTCATATGTATTTTGTCTTTCAAAGAAGGCTTACTCTATGTAGTATTTAAATGGTCTAATTCATCTTCCTTTAACCTATTGTTCATTTATTTTATTCAATTTATTTTTATAATTATTTTATAATTAAAAGTACTCCTGCTCTATGTGAGAGTGTTATAACTTGAGTAAAGCAAACACTAACTCAAAGAACAACATTAACTTTGGACTGAAACTAATCATAGAACATTATAATCTTGAAGCATGATTCCTAAGGAGGTTATTACAGAATGAATAAGTTGATTATGATGGAAATTTCCCTCCTGGTGTCATTCTGGTCCTCACTTGCATACACTGCAATAGAACCTCACTAGCACTCATGTTCTTCAATATTTGCTGGTGTAACAATTCACAATTGCAGTCTCAACAGTGATGGTAACACTCAAATGAAATTGTTCTACATAATTTCATGATATATGAAAGAGATTAAAATAATTGAATTGCTTTAATATATCCCATTAGTGCTTGAGATATCTTGATTCGCATTTTCTTTTCAAGCCATATAAAGGGTAGTTTCTGTCCTAGCAGAGCAGCCTTTCATGAAGTTGGGGGTGGGGTAGAGGGAGTCAAGACGCTGAGAGAGAGGGTGTGAGGAGAGAGAGAGAGAGAGATCAGAAGTCGATGGGTATTTGAGGGGAACGGAAGTGATGGTTTCTGGCTCTTTATATGAACTCGTGGCTTTGGATGAAAAAAAGCCTTACATGCAAAACTTTGATTTTACATTTAACTATTACTCAAAGTATTAAAAGCCATTTTAAGGGGAAAAACCCCCTTGTTTTACCCCTTCATATCTGTGTTCACGGAATAAAATATTAAAAGAAAAGGCACATATTATTCCTCAATCTTTTGATATTATTTGACAATCTCAGTGGTCTTGGCCAGCATCTCATACACCTGGGCAATATTGAGAACTAATACTTGTTCTTCTTTCAAGAAGGGGGCCAACAATGGTAGTCTTGTCTCCTTTTTAACAGAAAGAGATTACAACTGAGTGACTATTTGTTAGTATGATAATTTGGATTTAAAATCATCCCACTGCACCAATATTAGGATGCAATTAATCACATGACACTCAAAGGAGACTGAGCACAAGAGGAAATTGAGAAACAAGTACATTGTAAGTCTTACTTAATGTAGGGAGAAATAAAGAAGCATGTCAGGACTCCACTCTGTATGACTTGGCTTAGGAATGTAGAAGTGCTATAGCTACTTGCTGCCAGTTTCGTGTCGCATTTACGACACCAAGGACTCTGTCTTGACAGAGCCTGCCAGATGATTCTGACCCAAACTCATGGCTAGGAAGTACTCTCAATCACAGCAAATGGCATTCGTAACCCGCCCCCCACAACACACACGAAATCATTATGCACAGATGCATCCGATTCTCCTCTGAAGATATTTCTGCTTCTAATTCCAATTATTACATGGCAAAAAGCAAAGTTATCTTAGAATCCAGCCTCTGTACGGTAGAAGTTGACACATTTATTTTTATGTGAATATAGTTTTGACGTTTATGTTCTCTTTGAATAAAAAACTTCTACTGAAAAAAAAAATGAATGCAGATGAACCCAATTTGGGTAAAGAACACTTCACCTGGGGGCGCCTGGGTGACTCAGTGGGTTAAGCCGCTGCCTTCGGCTCAGGTCATGATCTCAGGGTCCTGGGATGGAGTCCCGCGTCGGGCTCTCTGCTCAGCAGGGAGCCTGCTTCCTCCCCTCTCTCTCTGCCTGCCTCTCTGCCTACTTGTAATCTCTCTCTGTCAAATAAATAAATAAAATTAAAAAAAAAAAAAAAAGAACACTTCACCTGAACTTTGCTCTAAAAGATTATCCTGCATTTTGGCCGTGATGGATAACTGGTCTGGGTGAGGCTTCCTGTGTTTGCATGACGCCCCTCTGGTGATAGGAGCAGGACAGAAGGTCTTCATGTCCTTCATTCCAGTCCACTAGTCCACTAGCACATTTCCCAGGATATTTTGAAACATTTCTTGTTTTACCACCACCATGACACATTTCTCTTTTAAATGAAATTATACTTCGGAAAAATCAGTTGAAAAGAACTCAAGAGGCGCACATGAGACAGCGAATCAAGTAATTCCCTTTAAGTCTGTGATATCGCCACTTACCTTAGCAGTCTTGATTCCCCTTCATAATGGCAGTTGCTTAGGACTTAAAGCCACAGAAAATATAAAATACCTATGGGACATATTCCAGTACTGTACATTAAATTTGAGGATTTTACATGTGATAAAGTATGTCAGTGTTGCTTACAGGGAATTCCAGTGATACCTCAGCTTTCTTGGACTTATTATAAATCCTTTGTTGGAATTATTGTGGCTGGTTCAATAATTCAGATTAGCCCTCATGTTTATTAATGCACTACATCTGTGCAAACAACATGTCAAGCAGAGAGTTTATTGTAATTGCCTGAGCAAACAGAACCTGAAAGAAGCAATTTCCAGTTACAATGTGCTATGACAAGTAATGAGGTAATTGGCATTCTGTCCTGATTACTTCCACCTTCTTTTTCATCAGGTCTATATTGTGTGTGATAGATAGTTTTATAAGAAATGAAGGTGTTTGATAATATGGTTCGCTGCTGCTTAAGGTTAGTGATTAAAGACAATCATCATTTTCTCTCAGAGATCTTATTAGCTTTAACATTATTTATTCATATGTGTAAGAATGTGCCCAGGACCCATCTCCTCAGTGCACTGCATGCTGTTAAAATGTAAAAGCAACCGCCATCGAGCAAATGCAGAGCATGTTCTAGGTTTCCAAGCATGATGGGACACAGCAACTTTTGGCAAATGAGATCTACGCGCTAACAGTGTGGCTTAGAATAATGGCTTTGAGCCTACATCTGTAGCCAACATTCACCTGCTTTGGAAGAACAGAAGAAGCACGGTACTTAAGGGCAAGATGGCAATGTGGTGCTGAATTCTTATTTCCAGGATTTTATAACTTTCTATAAACATTACCGTTTACTTCTAGCCCACAGTGAGGAAAAAGATGGAATGCATTGCATTTCTAGACCCAACATTAATAGTTTAGAAAGTGTCAGTCTCAGATTTTTAAAAAGAAAAAAAAAAAAAAAAAGGAAATGAGCAGAAGGTATTTTGGGGAAAAAGAAAAAAAAAGTTTTATTTTTGCTTCAAAGGAGTTTTCCTCCTCATTTTAGAATGTTCATTCTTGGCACTCTCAATCTCTGAGGAAAAAAATACAGTCCGTTTAGTTGAAGAAAATGTCTTGGGAATGACCCACATTTAACCTCCTTATTCCACCACTTCAAAGCTATCTTTAGATGTGCATTTTCCCAGCTAACTTACCTCCCATCACCTTCCAGGCTTCCACCTGAATACCCTTCCTGCCCACCCTGATTCCATTGTCAGACCTCTTCCCCATCCCCCATCCACATCACAGGGACAGAGTGGTCCTTGTTCACACGTCTGTCTTTCTGGCCAGAGTTGGTCATCAACTCCATGAGGACGAAGAGATTCTGTTGCTAACCTGGAGGCAATGTAGGTCAAGGACAGTGGTAGCAACTTTGGATTGTGCTGTCCGGGGTTGAAATTCTAGCTCCACCCCTCACAAGAGATATGGACTCTGACCAGTGCCACAATTTCTCTAAAGGTCTATTGCCCAACTTGAAACCCTAGCCTAAGGCTCTTAAAACAGTGCCTGGCACCTGTAGACACTCAGTTCATCTTTCATGAATGAATGCATGTGGACTTGAGAAAATTCATCTTCCGGGTTTCACTCTCTAGAATCACCCCGTGTCTCCTGGTATTAATAAGTTAAGCAAAAACAAGCAGGATAGGAAAGTCGTTCATGAATATTGTACCTTCTGAATATACCCCACTCTAGAGACAGAAGGAAAGTAGGAGAGTTTGTATATAAAGAAAAAAAATTGTAGTATGTCTGTGCTTTACTTACTTACCAAGGACCCAGAAGGGCATTTACACTTTCAGAAGCTAGATGGCATATCTGGCTACAGTTGAAAAACACAAGAACCTTTCAGCAGCTCATGACCTTCTATTAACAAGATCATAGGCTGTACCACCACATTCGAGTCTTCTAGTAGAGAAGCAAACTCTCATCTGTCCCTGGCACAGAGGTGTAACACAATGACTACTTGGGAGAATGAATGAAGGTCTGTATGAAAATCTCTATTCAAATATCCACTGGCCAGTAACTGGTAACAATCCATATCTTCTGACATGAGGGGACCCACTGAGCCACTAGTGATAACGAGAATTCTTCCACTCATTCATTTGCACATTTCAGTACTGACCTGAGTGCCTTAATCCTTTTGCAAACATTTTTATTTGTCCTAAAATGCAAAGAATTTTGCATAAAGAGAACTAGGAGGAATCACTACTGCCTCGGGAGGTAGAGAGACAGAGGAATGAAGTCAGTTATAGGAAGAGCCTGTAAGGCTGGAACAAAGCTGGAAAGAGGACAGGCAAGGCTACGGAGAGCGAGATGCCAGACATATGCACAGCCTTGTGGCTCTGCACTTTAATAACTTCTCGATTTCTTCAGGGTTTTTTGTTTTGTTTTATATTATTTTTTTTCTCTCTTTCATCAATATTTTTTGAAAGTTTCTCATGTGCAAAACCAGCACCTGGCAATAATAGCTACTTAATAAAAAGTTTCTTTCAACAACTGGATAGATGGATGAGTAAATACATAAAGGTTGTGCCAAGCACTGATACCCATATATCGTATTGTTACAAAAGGCACTCAGAGAGAAACGTCCAGAGCTGGGTTTAAAGATATCACCCATTGCTTGTTAAAATGCCATGTCCACCCTCTTTGATGAAGGGTAATAACAGTCACCTGATCTTGAGATTGTCCAAAAAGAATCTGTCCATCGCTCTGCCTAGAGCAGTGGCTGAAAGAGAATTGGCCACTCCCCTCCCTCCCTGTGCCATGAAGAAAGAGCTCAATTGAGCATTCCCAGTCTAGAAATGGAAACTCAAACACGGAACACTGACTCTTGCTTGAAAAAACTGAGGGAATCCTCCACGGAATGGAGGCTAACTCATGCTACATTTTTCAAAAGCTTTGAGAATGTATGATGCAGGAGGCAGCAAGTCCAGTGGAAAAATGTAGAAACCTCTGCCAATTTGGATAGATTTCAGTGAAATAGTAAAGAGTTGTATTAAATATTTTGATAAGATGAAACTATCAGTCCATATTGTGAGGGTGACACTACGTGCATCCCAGAGGAGAGGGACTTAAAAGAAAGAGAGGGGTAAAATTGGTTAATCAGTTAACGAGTTAATCAATTAAACTGAGAAGGCAAAAGTGTGGTCATTTGCAGAGAGTGTGGCTGGCTCTGGGTAAGCGCATTATCCTGCATTTATGTAAAATGTGAATTCTCACACAAAGTCCTGAGAAAATTGAGGCTAAGAAGGTACAGATGGAAAAGGCCTTCTCCATCCCCAAAGTCCATGGATTTTTAAGCATTCCTCATTCCCCCTTTGGAGGCGTGTTAGAACACTAGAGGAATAGCTGGTCTGTACATAAAGGACGGGAAGCAGATAAAGCAACAATAGATGAGTTTATACAGAGGCCTTGCCCACACTAGCCCTCCGTGGGGATCTGAGGAGGGGCCGCGGAGCAAGGTGCAGAGGTGAGCTGTGCTAGGGCTTTTGCTGGAAAGAGACTTTGACAAATGTAGTGCCTCCGCTCAGCAGGCTCTGAGTACAGGGAGCTTGAAAGCAGAGATCCAATGATCCCAAAATAAAGGAAGTGAGCGAGAGGCCAGGAGCACAAAGAAAAGTGACCTCGCCTAGAAGTAGCTCTGTAGCAAGAAAGGACACAAACTTGACCTCCCAGATCCTGAGGCTGGTATTGATCAGAAAAAGGTCTGCAGCCTCTAGAATGGGCTGCCGTTTGAGCTCAGTGGGCCACTAAGTGCAGCAATGAGTCTGAAAAGACACAGACTGCCATTGATTACAAGAAGCATGCTGTGTTGGCACATATCATTGCAAATTTGGTGGGAATTGAATTAATTTCTGCAAAAAGGACAATTTAAAAGGGAATTGTATCTATCCTGTGCTCAAGAAAATTGCTTGGAGAAAATTTGAAAGATTTTCTATACATATAATTTTAAAGGAATATAGAATAAGAATACATTTTATTAGTTCAAATTTCCAAGCCCTCGATTCAGCTAAAGAATGAGTAAAAACATTAGTACTGGCTATTGTCTGCAATAGTTAGAATCATTAGTGAAATCATGAACTAAAATTATATTTATACCTTGATATTCTTCTTTCATTAAAGCCTTTAGTTGCCTGTGACTAAATAAAAAGTGGCTTTAAATGTATTTTAATTGGATATTACGACTCACTAAATACTTCAAATGTTAAAGTGTACCACCATGGATTTTCTTTAAAAATGATTAGCTTTGGCCATAAATGTATATACAATGAACTTACTAAAAATTCTATTCTAACAGAAACATTACCTTTTTAGAAACATTGCACTGTCGAAGCTGGCTACATATAGATTCATCTGAAAAAGAATACAGTGTAAAAAAAATATATATAGATATATCTGGATATCTGGATATCTATACAGATAACCAGGCTTGACCAAAAATCTATAACCAAGCAACATAAAGGCCAAAATCAAAGTGCTGTTTTAATTATTGCCTACTTTTATTTGGTCAGCAACATTTCTTAGCATGTCAGGAAGTTTGCTAAATGAAGATAATGAGATCGATTCTCATTTACTCCCCATTTCACTCATTCTGATGTGTTTCCTTAGTCCAAAAGTCCTACAGAATGTATACTATTCATAATTCTCAAATGATCTCATCATATTTCCATACTCACTAAATTAGTAAGTCATCACTTCTTATCTCAAGTTCTGGCAGCCTCCTAACTAAACTACCCTTGTAGCGGAAGAGAGGAATGACAATACAAGATGGCATGAATCCATCTTTTAATTCCATGCAGTTCAGTATGTCTGGAAGAGAAAGGCCAGCAGGCTGGTTGGGTGCAGCAATCTTTGCAGAGGTAGAAGGGGGCTAAATGGGCAAGCATTGTGTTGGCTAAGCTAAGGACTGTAAGTTCTATTTTGGACGGCATATGAAAACACTGAGGCTTTTCTCATCGAAAGGGATGAGATCTTGCCATTTGCAACAATATGGGTGGATGAAGATGGTCTTATGCTCCGTGAAATAAGTTATACAGAAAAAGACAAATAGTTTATGATCTCACTTATATGTGGAAACTAGAGAACAAAACAAGTGACTAAACAAACAAACCAAAAGCAACATTAGACCCATAATGCGGAGAACAATTTGATGGTTGCCAGAGTGAAGGGGATTAGGGCATGGGCCAGAAGAGGGAAGGGGAGTGGAAGATATAAGCCCCAGGTTATGGAATGAATAAATCACAGGACGAAAGGGACAGCACAGGGAATATAATCAGCAGCAATATAGCATTGTATGGCGACAGATGGTATCTGGGTGTACTTGTGGCATGCATGCAGTAATGTGTGGAGTTTTGAATCACTGTGTTGTACATCTGAGACTAATGTAATATTTTGTGTTATCTATACTTCAATTAAAAATAATTTTAAAAAAACAAAGAGAATGCTGTACAGCTGAAAACAAAAAGAAAGCACTAAGGGTTTTAAACACAGGAGTGGAATTATGTGATCAATGTTTCCAAAGTTCACATGGTGGATATCTGGTTGCATGAAGGATTGTTTAAATTTTTATGTGCCATACAAACTCAAGTTATGGTTAGTATCAACTTATTTTCCTCACTATTCTTCTCTCTTGAAGTGAGGCATATTGTCCTTTGCATTATTCCATTTTGTCTTATTTGATTTTATTGTGGTGTTTCTAGTATGAGTTATATGGTACATTGTCCATCTATGTGCACAAAATAAAGAAGGAAGATTCTTACCTCACATAAATATCAGTTAATGTGAGTTAAAATTAAATGTAAAAGGGAACACATTACAACTTCTAGAAGAAAGAACAGAATATCTTTAGGTGTGAAGAATGAGGGAGAGCTCACATGTGAAGCACAGAAGCATTAAGTTACCTTCCATTAAAATCAAGAACCTCTCTACATCCAAAGGATAACCATAAGAAAGTGAAAAGCAAAAGGCACAAATTGAGAGTCAATTTTAGACACATTAAGCAATATCTCAGAGTATCTGAATAACTTTCATGAACTCACATAAAAACTCCATAGAAAAATAAATGAGAATGTAATGGGCATTTCACAGCAGAAGAAATATGAAAAATCAATTAAGTATGTGTAAAGACATTTGATCTACTTAATAATTGGGTAAATTAAGTCACAAAGGATAAAATTTACAACCACCAGATTGTTAAGAAAAAAAAAAATTAAAGTCTAACAATGCCAAATGTTGGCAAGGATATGGAAAAACCAGAAATTCTAAATGCTGCCAGTGGGAGTGAAAATTGGCATAACCTCCGTGGAAATAAATTGGCATTATCAAGTTAACGCCCACACATGCATGAATTAACATGCAAGCAAATGTTTACAGCAACATTGTGAGACCAAAAATAACTAACTCACTTGCTGAATAAACAAAGGCATAAATTTTCTATAACTACATCATGAAATACAATATAGCAGTGAAAATGAGTGAACTAGAGCCGCATGCCACAAGATGAATCTTAGATAAACAAAGTTGAAAAAAATTAGCAAGTTATAAATTATGCCTCATTACAAAAATGGATAACATCTTTTATGAACTTCAGAAAGAAAGTAAATAATGCATTACTTAGGGTTATCTCCAGATTTCACAAATCCATAAATGCATGCCATTATTATTAATTTAAATTGAGGATAATGTTTACCTCTTGGAGAGAGGTGGGAGTTTAGGAATTGGTGAAGGAGGGTTACAGGTTATCAATGATAATAAGTTTCAATTTCTAAAGGTAAGTGTTTCATTATTATGTCTCATAGATTACATACGTGGCACCTATATTCTTTTACATGGATCAAATTCTTCCAAATAAAACAAATAAAAATAAATAATTCACAATGCAGAAAAAAGTGAGTGAAGAAGTGATGTTTAGCATTTCTTTTATTCTTCCTTTTTTTTGAAAGATTTTATTTATTTATTTATTTATTTATTTATTTATTTATTTGAGGGAGAGGGAGAGAGTGCACCTGTGCATGTACGTGAATGAGCAGGGTGGAGGAGAAGAGGGAGACAGAGAGGGAATCTCAAGAGGACTCAGCACTGAGCACAGAGACTGACCTGCATCATGGGGCTCAGTCTCACCGTCCTGAGAACATGACCCGAGCTGAAATCAAGAGTCAGACACTTAACCGACTGAGCCAGCCAGGTGCCCCAGTGTTCTGTCTAATAAAGAAAGTAGTGCCATCATAATTCAATCTGAGATATGGAAACAAGTTTATGAATTTATGTTTCAAAATAAGAGTCAATTTTCAGTGATTTATCTTATCACCTCCATCTCTCTGCCATTATCTTGGTTTGGATGTCATCACTTTGTTGATGATCCTCATACAGCTTTCTCCTCCTTTTTTCTTTGCCTCCAGTTCCAACAATACCTTGATGACACTAGAACCAAACTCTTCTAAGGTGCAAAACTGACTATGACCTCCCTTTCTCTCTCTCTCTCTCTCTCTTTTCCTTAGAGAGAGAGAGAGCTTGAGTGGTGGGGGTGGAGGGGAGTGAGGGAGAGAGAGAATCTTAAGAAGGATCCATGCTCAGGACAGGGTTTGATCTCATGATCCTGAGATCTTGACCTGAGCTGAAATCAAGAGTCAGAGGCTTAACTGACTGAACCACCCAAGTGCCCCATCTCTTTGGAAGCTTTTAAAGTCCCAATTGCCTTCAGAAGAAAGCCTGAACTCTGTAACATGACATGCACTATATTTTCTCCCAAGATCTGCTTTATGCTCACTTTTCCAGCCTCATTCCTAGTCACTTCTCATACTTCACTGGCAGGGAGTCTCCAGCCACAGTGATAACATTGTTGAATACTTGTACATTACTTGTGTTGCCCTGGATACCTTCCCAAGCGCTTGACATATATTAACTGATTTAATCCTCTCAGCAATCTTAGGAGGGAAACACTACCATCATACCCATTTTACACTTGGAAAAGCAGCTCAGAGAAGTAACTTGTCCAGGCTATAATAGCAAGTTAAATGGCAGAGCTTGGATTTTTCCTTTCGGAATGGTTGACCTTTTATTTCTGACAGTCTGCTTGTCTGATTCCTACTTGTTCATCCAGACTTATGTTAGTTGGAGACTTCGCTGGTCCCACTGTTAAGACTGGAGCAGATGTTTGATGTTTGTGTGTTCTTGCAACACCTAGACCTTGGCTCTAACCCATGCTGTCATAATGATGTCTCCAAGATTTCATTTGCACCTTTATTACATCATCAATTCCTGGCACATGGTCATACCCAATACCCGTTGATTCAATTCATAAAGGCAAGAAGGCATTCAGATAAATTGTGACCCAATCCAAATTTTATTTATTTTTATTTTTTTAAAATATTTTATTTATTTATTTGACAGAGATCACAAGTAGGCAGAGAGGGAGGCAGAGAGAGAGAGGAGGAGGAAGCAGGGTTCCCGCTGAGCAGAGAGCCCGATGCGAGGCTTGATCCTAGGACCCTGGGATCATGACCTGAGCAGAAGGCAGAGGCTTTAAACTGAGCCACCCACGCGCCCCCCAATCCAAATTTTAAAGAGACTTTTATCTCTTCACAAATACTATTTTCTGAGTTTCCTATGACTTGTCAGTTCTAAATAATACTGTCCTATTTTTAAAAATAAGAATATAGAAGCCATGCAAACCTGTTATACTTCAAAGTATGATTCACTGGGTTCAGATCAAGTTATGTGTTAATATAATCACAACAAATAAAATAAGCTTAAGATGACTTTAAAAATTGGTGCTTAAATTTTCCCATAAATAAATTTGATGTGGTCTCTTTTTTGCAGGTAAGTGTAGTTCTAAATGACTTAAGTTATTAATTATGGCCAATTGAAGTCTCTTAGAGAATTAAGTTAGCCACTCCAGCTGTAGAGAAAAGGTTTAAGATCAGAACACGGGGAATGAAAAGTGTTATTAGTTTACTCAAGTTCATATCACCTTAATTTGGCTGACCATGGTCCATATAAGGGGCCACCAGGCACTAGGTGAGAGAATTTTGGAGCCATTCAGCACTCACAGAAGTCACTGATAATGATGATCATGAATAAAGAGGTAGAAACCTGCAGGCTTAGTCACATGGCTTCAGACCTGATCCATTTGCAGTTGTTTTCTACAATTACAAATAGAACAATCATTTTAGTTCAGTGTGTTTAGAGTTTTCTGAATCAAGGAATGGTCAGGTACTTTCAAGAGCCCAGGCAAGTCCAAGCCTGGAACACATAATGGGCTGTGTCTCAACAGCAAAACACAGCCCAGTTGTCTTATGTCAGGAAGCAAAAAATTACCATGGAGATCATGAAAATCAGGCAATTTCTCTAAAATAATATTTTGATAATTCTAAGATTAAGAGGAGGACATTAGGAGAAGAAAAGGAAAAGTGAATTGGGGTAAATTGGAGAGGAAGATGAAAGATGAGAGACTGGATTCTGAGAAACAAACAGCATTATGGAGGAGAGAGAGGTGGGGAAATGGGTGAGCCTGGTGGTAGGTGTTAAGGAGGGCACATATTGCATGGAGCACTGGGTGTGCTGCATAAACAATAGATCTTGGAATATGAAAAAATAAAATTAAGATGTAAAAAAAAGGGGGTACCCTATAAATATTCCCTTCAGGTAAGTGCACAGATCATTGCAACCTCTTTGTAAAAATCATCAAAACATTAAAAAACAAAAAAGAATTTAAATCAATCTTTTAATCTTTTATTTGTTACTTGATATCTGAGAGGCAATGACTCTCTCCCTCCTGCTAATTCCTTCTTCTTTCTTTCTTTCTTTTTTTTTTCTTCTTCTTCTTTGTCAAGAAATTTAATTCATTAGTTCCATTGGGTTGTGTTCATATTGTCTAATGTAATGATATGGGAAAATGGAATGAAAGAAAGATCGAGAGGAGCATAGAGGACAATGGATAAGTCCATAGAATTTCTTAGAAAACATCTAAGAGGAAATACACTTTCAAATGAGTTGTAAAAAGAGAAGCATAGCTATTCACTGAAAAGTGTCCACTGGAAGACATCAAGCAGGTGGGGGAAACAGGCAAGGAATTGCTAGAACTTCATCTGTGCTCACATGTGCACCAATAGCTGGGCCAGTGGGAGATCAAGAGAACACATGTCTGCAGAAGAGACTGAGCAAGTACATCAACATGACCTGCAGACCCATGTGCCCCATTTGAAGAAACTCATTTGCAAATCTCTCAATAGTTTCATACCTTCCTAAGGCGTTAAAATGCTCCATTCAGGACATAGAGGTCAAGGAGGGAATCCAGGTGGAAAGCATGTGCCAAGAGCTTTTGATCATTTCTGATAAAGAAATGAAAATCACTGGTGATTACATTTAAAACATTAAAACTATATCCTAGCTTCAAATACTCATTTATCTAAAACCATAGGTCATTGCAATGAATTAAAATAATCTTTATATTTAAAATATGTTTCTTATTTAAGAATTTCTACAGTTTTACAATATGTAATGGATACTAATGACTTTGGCAATCTTTATTCTTTAACATTTCTAGACACGTGACTCTATTAAAATTAGGATAACATCATCAAAACAGTCTTTATTGTGTACCTACCAGGTGCATAGCACTTTGCTGAGACAGAATTTACTACTATTTATAGAGTGATATTGCATACAATATATTTTTAAAGTCCACAGATAACTATGCTGCCTGCCTGTGTTGTCAATAATAGAAGTTCATGACATTTGATTTGAGTCTTTGTAAGAGGCAATGTTATTCTGATTTAATAGCTTCCATCTGTTCTTCTCATTTTCATTGCTCCTTTTACAGTTTCCAAATTCCACCCTGTACCCTCCAGGGAAATTTTCTCAAGCATTGATTCTATTCATCTATGAATTGGAGGAGGGGGAGCGTTCTTCTGCAGCCTTATGGTTTTGTTTATTGATCTTGATTGTTAGGCAACTTGTTGACATGCACACTTGTTTTTCTATTTCTTATTTATTTATTTATTTATTTATTGCTGCTGGTAAGTGGTTGGTGTAATTGCAAAGACCTAATTCCTGTGCAAAACGTAGTGTTACAATGTTCCTTTTGCAAAGTTAAGTAGAGGAACATTTCATGAATAAAGATGCATAGAAAAGAGACTCCTCCTATATCATTAATATATCACTGAGTAATATTTGTCCACTACTGTAAAACAAAAATACATGTCCAAATTTGTTTTAAATCAAAGAATGTGATTCCAAAGCTTAATTTCCAATTATTACAATGTATTGCAACATTAGTCAAATATTAACCACTATTAACCCAAACAGAACACATTTGGGAAGTCTCATAGCTGTATTGGTCACATATTTATTTTTAACCTCTTCATTTTATAAGTAGGTGCTATATTCAACTTAAACTGAATAAAAGTAGGTGTAGTTCTATCTTGACATCACAGGCCATCTGATTTCATGTTGGATCTCTGAAGTCAAAAATTAAATGTACAATGTTTTTGCTGTACTATAGCAAAAGCTTTACAATTGTGTTTCTTTCCATACAGTTAAGAAGGAAAGTAAAACACAGTAACAAATATTTTACAATTACCCATCATGTTCATGACATAAAAACAATCGCATCTGCTTTGTCATCATTTTTTTGCTTTTGGTCTTAATATAAAAATCTCGGAGAGGCACCTGGGTGGCTGTTTCCTAAGCATCCAACTCCTGGCTTTAGCTCAGGTAATTGTTTCAGGGGTGTGGAATCAAGCCCCACATCAGGCTCTGCACTCAGTGCAGAGTCTACTTGTTCTCCTTCCTCTGCTCTCCCCGTTGTTTCTGTCTCAAATAAATAAATAAATAAACAAAATCTTTTAAAAATCTCAGATGGAGATATATTTCAAATTAATAATAAAAAGTGTCATTAACCTATACCTTTAGTAAAGCATTTCCCATATTAATTGGCTACAAAGTAGAATTGATATTTTCAGACACACACTTCAGGGAAATTCACCTTAATACAAAAGGAAATGTGCCAAATGAATGAAACTGACTGGATTAAAGGTGGTAGGAGCTGCTTTTGCAGAATCATGGAAGAACCATAGCTGATGCATATGGAGACCTGGACTTTGAAGTTTCCTTCTGGGCTTCTCTGAATGCCATTTCCATTCCTGAGGCCCATTTGAAATCTATTCTGGCCTGAAGCCTTTTCACCCCAGCTTTCCTGACTCTTACAATAAATGTGTAACCTCCCACAAGTCAACTTGTCCATGCTTCATCTGCTTCACCTGAACACTTGCTTTCA
The DNA here is from genome assembly GCA_003697995.1 of Taxidea taxus jeffersonii. Taxonomy (NCBI): domain Eukaryota; kingdom Metazoa; phylum Chordata; class Mammalia; order Carnivora; family Mustelidae; genus Taxidea; species Taxidea taxus. The sequence continues at coordinate 112,497 of ML111751.1, read as the reverse complement.
ATTGAGAATTTCAAAATTGAAAATCAGATTAATGCTCTGTCTTTTATTTTGCAATGGGTTTCATCTTTTTTTTTTATATGATGATTCTCCAGATACCTCAATATATAAAATAATTCTCCTATCAAACCATCCAGGCCATTTTTTTTAAAGATTTTATTTATTTATTTGATGGAGAGGGAGATCACAATTAGGCAGAGAGGCTGACAGAGAAGGGGGGAAGCAGGGTCCCTGCTGAGCAGAGATCCTGACTCGGGGCTCAATCCCAGGACCCTGAGACTGTGACCTGAGCCAAAGGCAGAAGGTTAACCCACCGAGCCACCCAGGCGCCCCCATTTCTAGTCTTATATATTCTCTGATAACCTTGACTTCCCATGTCCTTGCTCTGCATTTATTTATTATATTAGCCAAACTAGCTTATTTCATATATACTTTTACACTTCTTATCTACTTAACTAGATTTTAAGTTCTTTGAAAACAGAACACGTGTCTTTTTCTCTTCAAAACACAAGGCACGGTGCCTTATACACGGTTAGCTCTCAAATACTCATTTACCACAAAGAAGCTCCAGAAACAGTCATTCATGTGTGTATGTATGAATGTACTTATTCATTCCACCAACTGTAATGAAGACCTACCATGTGCTTCCCATAAAGAAAGACACTTGGAATGTAAATATATACAACACTAAATCCAGAGAATCAAAACAATGAAACTAAGTTTGAGGTTGCATCTCCTGAAACAGTGAAAATATTATTCTAAAGTAAAAGCTTTGTTAGATTCTAGTTGAATGGATGCTCTAAAAAAGAGGAAATTTAGATACCTAGGTCCTCCCAAATCAATTTCACACTCTGGCAACTCCTACAGGTTACTGATTAATTACTCAACTGGATCCTCTATGAATCAGTTATTTCTCAAACTTTCAATAAAAGTTTTAAAGTTCAACTCTGAGTTTCTGTAAATAATTTAATTTTTGTAGATTGTTTTTCTTTACCACTAGTTGAACAACTGTTTTTTTTCTTTTATTTGTTTATTAGTCATTGTTGCGGTAAGTACCGACTAGTCAGTTTCTCTACCCTGAAACTTTTTTTTTTTTTTCCCTTCTCTAATGTAGATGCTCATTTTTGAGCTAATTGATGTGTTTGAGTGTGTGTGTGCGTGTGTGTTCTTGGGCCCACTGTTGAGTCATCCATTAAAATACTAAAGTCTGTTCTATCCCCAAACAACAAACCAAATTGAATGTGTTATAAATGCTTTTGCCTTCAGAACTCACCTAAATTGCAGGCCTAACACATACTAAGGCAATTTGTTGTCTAACAAAATTATAATCATTAATGTCTGATATTGACCACAAATCTCCAAGTTCCATCAATTTTCCAGTCTATTCATATTTCATTTCTTTTTTCTGGACTGCATTATCTGAATTTAAAGACAATTTTATTTATTTAGATATTTCTAAAAATATATTTAGTTCCATTGAATTTTTATTCCTGTTCATGCCAGGATTAGTAACCCACTGAAATTTCAAATTCTAGTACATGACATTTCCCTGTCATTCTCATGTTATTTTCAAATAGGTAATGAATAATCATGTTAGTAAAATAAGCAATTGCTTTGACTTTCTACTGGAAGATCTCTCTCGGCTCTTTTTGAATATGGTGCTTTACTTTTATTTTTTTTTTTTAGATTTATTTATTTATTTTAGAGGGAGAAAGAGAACACACACACAAGGTGGGGAGGGGTGGTGGGGGGAGGAAGAAAGAGAAAACCCTCAAGCAGACTCCCCACTGAGCATGAAGCCTCATGTGGGACTTGATCCCAGGACTCTGAGATCATGACCTGAGCCAAAACCAAGAGTTGGGCGCTCAACCAAGTGAGCCACCCAGGTGCTCCTGAATATGGTGTTTTATACTAATTCATACCACTGAGTCAAGTTTCTCACTAAAACAATTAGAATAAATTTATGCAATAATATATTTATGAGTCAGCATTTAAAAATATACAATCACTTATTTCACAGTTAATGTTAGGACTTGCTGGAAAATAAAAGCCATTCTTTCAAGTATGATACACATTCTTTCAATGGCTGGTACACATTATGCTTTGTTGGCATGCTATGTTTAAAACCAAATTCTCATCTTATTCTTAGATGTAAGCAAATCTAGTTTTTTATTTGAAGGAAACCAATGCTATTTGATTTTTCCCCGAGTTGATTCTCTCAATATTTTTAATGCTAACATTTTGTTTCCTGAATGAATTTCTAAATCATTTGCTGGAAAGATTTGTTGTTGTTGTTGTTGTTGTTGTTGTTTCTGAGAGAGATGCCAGACAGCCTTAAATGATGAAATGTACTAAAATATACAAGAAACTTGGAGATGTGATGGAAGAGGTTAAGAGAAATTCCATACATGATGACCTTCCCATTTGAATAAAAACTCTTTTTTTTAAAAGATTTTTTATTTATTTATTTGACACAGAGAGATCACAAGTAGGCAGAGAGGAAGGCAGAGAGAGAGGAAGGGAAGCAGGCCCCCTGAGAGCCCGATGTGTGGCTCGATCCCAAGACCCTGGGATCATGACCTGAGCCGAATGCAGAGGCTTTAAGCCACTGAGCCACCCAGGTGCCCCGAATAAAAACTCTTTTAAAACATTTTTCTTTTTTCCCAGTCCTATGCTCACAAATACTTGTCTATACCCATATTTTCAAGCTTTTTGTGCTAACAAAGATAGATGAAACCAAAACATTTGTAGCAGGTTTTAGCATTATAAACTTGAATTCATTCATAAGAATCTTCATGAAGGAAAGAAAATGACAGTAAGTTAGGATCTCCCAAAGCATTATCAAATCCATATAAGCAAAGACTAATAATATTGACTATATGCTATATTATAAACAACATGCTGAGGACAACAAAAACTTAACAAAGAGGAACTTCAAGGCTCTTATGATCAAAATAAGATAACATTAAACAAGTGTAAACACCAGCAAATACATAGTGAAGGCCTGATATTAATTATATGAGTATTTATGGTATTTCATGTACAAAGTTTGACCTTTACAGAGTATCTTATAACTAAGGAAATATGATGTGCAGGATTTTGAACTAACTTTTACAATAGAAGAACAACTTACACAAAAGTACTGTTAAAGTAGTCTACATTAATATTCCAGAAATGGTGAGCAGCATTACAAAACATTCCAGGAGAGTTCCAATGTCTGTATTGTCAGGTCTCATGAACAGTAAATTAACTTTGTGTCCTTTCCCACCTCCAGTGCCAGTAACTGTAATCCATAAGCAAACATTTACCCAACCAATAACTCTCTACCATTGTCCAACCTTGAAGTAGAAGAACAATTTTCCCTGTGTGCTTACTGGTGACAAGATGGCAAATGGTTTGGCTAGTGTCTCAGCAGATGTACTAATGACTTTTTGTGAATAGTCTGAGAAAGGGGCACATGTTTTGTTGACTATTACTAAGTGGAATAGAGAGGTGAGGTTCTCGCAAACAAGACTGTCTGGGTGGGGGGGAGATGGAATGTGACTGAGAAGGTTGGTAGTACTGTGATCAGTATTGACTGGAACATTTTCTATAATTCTATTACTGTTTTCCAGTTGAATTTTCGAAACATTTTTTTTATTTTTTTAAAGATTTTATTTATTTATTTGACAGACAGAGATCACAAGTAGGCAGAGAGGCAGCAGAGAGAGAGGAGGAAGCAGGCTCCCTGCTGAGCAGAGAGCCCGACGCGGGGCTCGATCCCAGGACCCTGAGATCATGACCTGAGCCGAAGGCAGAGGCTTAACCCACTGAGCCACCCAGGTGCCCCTCAAAACATTTTTTTTTAAAGATTTATTTATTTTAGGAAGAGTGAGTGATCAGGAGAGGGGCAGAAGAAGGTGGAGAGGGACTCTCAAGCAGACTCCCCGCTGAGCACAGAGCTGGACAGAGGGCTCGATCTCATAACACTGACTGAGCCGAAATCAAATCAAAAGTTGGATGCTTAACCCACTGGGCTACCCAGGTGTCCCATGAATTTTCAAAATAATTAATAATAATAATAATAAAGATTTTATTTATTTACTAGAGAATGAGCGCAGCATTTACTAGAGAACGAGCGCAAGAGTAAAGGGAGATGCAGAGGGAGAGGGAGAGAAACAGACTTCCTGTTGAGGGAGAAGACTCACACGGGGCTAGATCCCAGGACCCTGAGAAACAAAGTCAGATGCTTAACTGATGGAGCCACCCAGACACCCCTCAGAATGTTTTAAAGAACTAGAACCTCACATATTAATATAGGATCCAAAATGTGACATTTTATTTCTTCGTTGTATTTAAGGAGCATCTGATCAACAGTTATTTGGGGGATCCTGTGATGTGTGGACTCTCTCTCCCTCTCTCATACACACACACACACACACACACACACACACACAGGCACACACACACACACACACACACACACACACACACACACTCTTCCTCTCTCTCTCCACCCAACTCCTAGCCATAAAGCATCTGCATCTGTTACTTTCTAGAAACATTTTACATATTCTAGTCATTTTTTAGGCTTTTGTGTTTCTCAGTTGCCACAATCCCCCCCTCCCTTTTTTCGGCCACAACCCCAGGCACTTCCTACTAGGGAATGACACCAAACAACATGTCAAGAGCCTTTCAAAATTGCTGCCAGACTTTAGTGACATTCTTACAGCATATGGAGTACTGATGTGCTGAAAATATGGTAGAAAACTACCTGATGCTTACCGTGTCAGGAAGTTCCAGGCTGATGGAGGGCTCTGGTTCAGATTTGCAACATAAACAGAACTTTAACTGTTTTTTAACAAAGCATCTAAGTAAAAGTTACCAAAAGTGTCTTTTTTAATCAGTTCTTCCTTTGCCCCCACCCTTCAAGCTCTGCCAATAGAAAGGACATATTAAGAGAAAATAAAAAAACTAAAATTAGCCCTAAATGATCTTGGCTAATAGAATAATTTAGTTATAATTTAAATGTGTTGTCTGTTTTCTTAGATCAAGACAACAACATGGGAGAGCTACATGGTCTTTCACATGAAACACATATCTTGTAAATCATGACACTCATAATTACAAGAGAAAAAATGTGAGTTAAGAAACTCAGTAAATACCCATTTAGAAAACTGTTTGTAAATTATGTATCTGCTTAGTTGGAATACACTTTTTAACTCATTAATGAATTATTGTTTCTTTAACAGTATACATCACATATGCATGAATATATATATATGAATTCACATCCATACATATGTGTGTATATAAAGCACTTTAACAGTTTGCATTACTATATTTGAAAATTTCAGTAATATCAATACCAGTTTAGAATCACATTGTATACAACAGTTTCAAGCAGATATGCTCTTGCCTGATTTCCAGATGGAGAGAAGTTTGTCCCACTAATTCCATATTTCTGGAATTGAAATTTAATCTCTTTTATGACAAAAGGAACATAAAAATTGAAACAAAAATATTAGATAATGACACAAGTGCCTAGACCTGGTCCTTGGAATTCAGTTTTATTATAGATTTAAATCAATAACCTTTCAAAAAGGGCTTGCTGTATTAATATAGTCATTTAAATATTTCAGGCAGGGTTTTTTTTGTTTGTAATATAGTTTTGGATATAAAAGCAGGTCATTTTAATAGGCATTGAGACCTTGAGCAAGTTCCTAAAGTTCATAAAGCCTTGACTTTCATAAAAATGTGTAATTACAGGATGTATTTCATAAAGGTTTCTCATGAGCCAAATAAGATAGTGCACATCCATGTAATAGCACAATACCAGCATATTGTAAGTGTTCAAAAATATGTGACCATTTTACTTAAAACTTGCTTATTTTTATTGATACAGTTTTTCTGAAACAAATTTTTGAATGGATGTTAATGTTTCACTACTTAAACAATGATTGGGTGGATTATTGGAATGTTAGCTTCTCTCTCATTCATGTGGGATTACCTTCAAATTTATTTAAAATTCTTCTATGACATTTCTGAAGTTGATCTATTCTAGTCTCTGCCTTCATTCCCAAACCTTAATTAGCCAAATTCACCTTAACTTGAACAATGTGGTCAAATCTGCAGTTGGCCTCATCAAACTTTTTATTTTATTCCTCATTAATTTTTAATATAACCCTTTCCCTCCAGAGAACTACTTTTTACTCTTCATTCTAGGTTGTCACTATGCCCAAAGAGTTATTTCAAAGCTTCAAGAGAAAAATAGTTCCCAACATATGTAAGTTGCTTTAGCACAGAAAGAAATGAAATGGAAATTTTAACTCTAACTTGTAAAGTTACTGTTTAACCATGACACCAAAAATTGACCAGAAAATAAATCTTTAAAAAAAGGAACCCAAAAAGATACTGTGCTGATAAAGGGCATTTTAAATTAAATATTAGTGATAAAGTATAATATGTTAAAATATTGATTTTATTAATATTGATTAATAAATAAATAAATGCATTTGTTAATTATCATTGGGAATATAATTTACTTAGGACACAAAGGGATTAAGATTACGATTCTGTCAAAATCATTTATTACATAAACAAGGCAAAAATCATGGTATCCATAGTTTTTTCAAAGATATAAAAATCTATCACAAGTGTTTAAAATTTAAAACAAAATAATGCAAATATTACCTACACTCATACTGGGACAAGAAGAACATATTCTTGACATAAACATCCCAAATAAACACACTGTATATATGGCAGTGGAGAGGGAAGGAGGTAGAAACAGAAATAGAGAGACAAGAGAGACAGAGAGGAGGACTAAATTAGGAACAAATGATGGATGCCTATTATCAATTGTTACAATTGCAATATGACATGTGAACTAATGAGGGATATGACCATTGTAAAGAAGAAGGAAATTTTTCATTATTCATTATTTACAGACATTTTCTTCACCCATTTGAAATACCCAGGAGAATCAACAGCAAAAACATACACAAAATTAAATTAATAAAGGAGTTCAATAAGAAGACTGACCGCTAAAAAATAAATGAAAAGTCAATAGATTTTCTAAAATAAATTGGAGTTTGCCAAGGAGGAAAATTCTATTCAAACCTATTACTAGGTATAGACCATACTGGAATCAAAACAAATAGGAGTTATTTATATAAAAAACCTACAACTATTTGCTGAGATATATAAAACATAATGACTAGTGACATAAAACCATTCACAAGAATAGTTAAGGCAGAATGACAGAGAGCTACAAATTTGTCCCAAATTAATGAATCTCTCTGCTACTTGACATAGAAAGAGAAAGACCAGGATAGGAAGACCCCAGCTCCTCCCTTCCAACCAATCTCCTATCAGTACCTCCCTTTGGCCAAACTGGCCAGACATCACCAGAATTAACAGACAAGCACACATGCAGTCATCCCCTTCAAGTGGAAAGGAGGGGACAAGATCTGGAAACAAACAAACAGATGCATCTTTGTTTTATCACTCACCCTTCGCACTTTTTATGCTGTAGTTTTGTTATTTTACCCTTTGCTCTTCTTCCACTTCGGCTGTATTTCAACCCCATCAAAGCAAGTGTTTTTCTCTTAACGTGATTCAACTGTAAATAACACAAATACGCTCTGAAAATCTTACAAAAAGGGGATCCACATGCTCTTACTCACCATGCACCCTTCTGGGGGTGTTAATTTCTCTTCACCAAGATCCCACTTGAACATGTAGTTATCTAAAACAGATTATTAAACACCACCAACATTATTTTTATAGAATAGTAGAAGTCCAGTAAAAGGAAAGGATTGATTAGTATCTACAAATACATACATAAAAATATGAGCTCTTGTTTTCATTTCTAGAACTATGAATTAGCCCGACATTGTTCTTTGTGAATTTCTTTCTCTACCATCACGTTTTCCTTCCTTCAGCTAGCACGCACAGATTCTAGAATCTCAAGTAAATGTGCTCTTGTGACTGAATTTGGTATGACCCAACTTTATATTCCATCTCCTTGGATTTATATCCTTAAGAGAAATTCCACACATATTTTTAAGATATGTAACATAAGTCATCGCAATTTTGTAATTATTTTGCCACTTGTATTCCTGTGACTGATGGTCTCTGATTCTGGTTATATGTTTGAAATAAAAAAGAGACAGTGAGTATGAACCTTGAGGACAGACAATAGGCTTTCTCTTGCAAACAGCTGGTTAATGTAGGGGCATGTAAGGGCTTTACCTGTAGAAGAAAATCACATCTGACAGGAGAAAAAGAGCTGCTTTTGCTGGAAAGCCAGGCTCAAGGTAATTTGAAGTTTCAAGATTCCTAGAATTTTCTGAGTCCACTCAAATGACCACATCCAAGTTCCCCCATTTCTCTCAAATCCATATCCTAAGCTTTACATAGAAGATATGGTGAGGCTTAGCATTCAATTTTCTTGTGATTATGCTACAAGAACAATTAAGATGTGGGGCTGGATTTTTTGTTGTTGTTGCTCTTTTCTATTTCTGTTCTGTGGTTTAAAAAAGTTAAGAGTTAATTTTAAGTTTTCCTAAAATTACTGAAATTACAGTTTGGCCAGGCCTATTGTTCTAAGAAAAGAACTAATTCTCAGATTTGTAAATTTAATGTCACAATGATGATTCTTCTCAATATTTTTACACTATTTATAGGATATATAATGCTGACCCTTTTTTCATTGCTAGTATTTTCTCTTGGTTCCTTCTCTTTATCCAAATTAGCCTTGCCAGCTGCTTAATAATTTTAGTTTGTGTTTCCAAAGTCTTTTTAAATTCAGTCTACTGGATAAATTCAGTCTCTATTTCATTAGCTCCCACTCTAACTTCATTATTTATTTCTATATTTTTAGTTGCTTTAATTGCTTTATATCCTGATTTCTTGAAACAAATAAGATTATTGATTTTCAACTTTGTTCTTTTTCAACATATGCATCAAAATGATTCTATGCATTACTATAGCATTCCACAATGTTGATATAAAATGTTTTTATTATAATGCAGATCCTAATTCCTTTTTTTCATTTTTATTTCTTATTTGATCAATGAATGTTACCTAATTTCTAAAACTCTGAGATTTTTCTTAATAGCTGTTTGTCATTGAAATCTTTAGTTATACCATGGTCAAAGGACATAGGTTATATAGTTTCTGCCCTCTGACATTTGTTGTTTTATGTGGTAGGATCAATTTTGATTTTTAGCTATTAAGATATAATTTTCAGCTATTAAGAAAATTTCAATTTTCTTAATAGCTGTTCGTCATTGAAATCTTTAATTATACCATGGTCAAAGGACATAGGATATATAGTTTTTGTCCACTGACATTTGTTGTTTATGGAGTAGGATCAATTTTGGTAAAAAAAAAATAGAATCAATTTTTGTAAAAATTCCATGGATGTTGGCACATACTATGCCTCTCATCTCTGGAGAAGAATCTGAATCCAAATTCATTTAGATTGTTGGTTATTTCCAGTTCCTTGCAGATGAAAGACAGGGGTCCCCATTTTACTTTCAACCATCAGATGAGGGCTTTCAGCTTCTAATCCACACAATTCTTTCACAAGTGGCCCCTTCCAACTTCAGAGCCAGGAATAACAAGTTGACTCTTCCTCATAATTTGAATCTCTGACTTTCTCTCCTGCTATTAGCCAGAGAAAATTTTGTTTTTGAACTGCCCATGTGATTAGACTAGTCTCACTTGGATAAACTCCTTAGCTTAAGATCAACTAATAGTAATTCTAATTACATTTGAAAAGGCCCTTTAGCCATACAACCCAATGTACAGAAATAATGCAAGAGGACATCTAGAATTCTACCTTCCACAGGATAGGACACTTCAGTTATAAAATCTCCATTTCAGTTTTTCAACTTTTGATGAAATTTTTCAAGTTTTTAAAAAATTCTTAAACATAGTCATAGCTAAAGAATGAAGCTCATTATCCCAAACTATGAACAGTCTTATGTATGTTACTGTGGATTTTTATCTTGATTTTTGGTCACTTGTTTCCTTTCTTTTCCTTAAAATTTGTGGGGTTTTTTTGTATTGTATGACTTGGATTGTATATGAAAAATTGCATTTAGTTCAAGACACTAGAAGATTTTATCTTCCCTGATGGAAGATTTATTTTTTTAGCAGATATTCCAGCTAGCAAAAGATCATCATCTAAGACTGAACTGATATGACAAAGCGTTTCAATCTTTAAAAGGGTTCTGCTATTTATGATTTATTCTGATTCCTTTTTAGGATCACAACTTATAGCCTGTGATATTTATCAGCCAATTTCTACTTGATGAGACCTGAGATTCAAATTTTTTCCCCTTCTTCAGAGATCACTCACAGCCTTATGGGCTTCCCCAGTTGCTCTTAACCTATCTTATGTTCAGCTTTTCCATCTCTCACCTATAGTTTGAGAGTTATTAAATACATCAAGGTATAGAGTGGTACTAAATATTAGACTCTGCTCTGCTGGTTGATCTTCTCTCCCTTAATTGAATGCCCATAGTCTTCTTGTTTTGATAGCTATCTGATGTCTCAAACAGTTGGACTTTACAAAAATACAGTTTAATTTTTTAAAAGGTTTTATCTATCTATCTATCTATCTATCTATCTATCTATCTATCATCTATTAAGAGAGTGAGCAGGGAGAGGGGCAGAGGAAGAAAGAGAGAGAACCGCAAGCAGACTCTGCACCGAGCCTGGAACCCAACCTAGGTTTTGGTCTCATAACCCTGAGATCCTCACCTGAGCCAAAATCAGGAGTTAGGTGGTCAACTGACGGAGCCACCCCAGGCACACTTTTTTTTTTTTTAAAGATTTTATTTATTTATTTGACAGAGAGATCACAAGTAGGCAGAGAGGCAGGCAAGAGAGAGAGGGGAAAGCAGGCTCCCTGCTGAGCAGAGAGCCCGATGTGGGACTCGATCCCAGGACCCTGAGATCATGACCTGAGCCGAAGGCAGCGGCTTAACCCACTGAGCCACCCAGGTGCCCCCATCTTGTTGATTTTTAATCAACTTAATTAAAGTGTAACTTAAAAACAATAAAATAAACACATTTTAATTGCAAAGCACAATGAGATATGACAATTGGATATGCCACGTAGCTATCACCAAAAAGGTTAAGCTTTAAAGAATTTCTGTTACTCTAGAAGATGCCCTTGTGGCACTTTCTAGTTGTTCTTCACTCCCCACATACCACCTCAGCTTACCATTGTTCACCTTTATATAGCTGTGAGTTTGTCTTTCCAGGGTTTCCCATAAACAGGAGATGTTGTGTGTTGTTCTGACTTCTTACTTAAATTTAACTCTTTGGAGGTCATCCATTCATGTCGCTACATGTATGAAAAATTTCTTTCTTTGTATTAGTTAGTATTATTCCATATATAAAAACCTCCATGCATTTAGGTAGTGATGGATATCTGCGTTTTTTTAGTTTTTTCTATTATAAGTTAAACTGCTTTAAATATTTTCATTCAAGCTTTGGTGGACGTATCTTTATCTTGAGTGAGTATCTAGGATTGGAAGTACTTGGGCCTTAAGGTAAGTGTACACTTAACGTTACAGAAAGTTGTTAAACTAATTTTCAAGTGGTTCTATCATTTTACATTTCCAGCAACAGTGGGAGTTGCAGTTTGTCTCTCTCTATGTCAACACTTGTTCTTGTCAGTACTTCAAATTATAGTTATTCCAGTAAGTGTGTAATGATATCTCATGATGCTTTAGCTTACGTTTTTCTTTTTTTTTGGTAAAGATTATTTATTTATTTATTTATTTATTTGACAGAGAGAGATCACAGGTAGGCAGAGAGAGAGAAAAGGAAGCAGGCTCCCCGCCAAGCAGAGAGCTCGATGTGGGACTCGATCCCAGGACCCTGAGACCATGACCTGAGCTGAAGGCAGAGGTTTAACCCACTGAGCCACGTTTAACACCCAGCTTAACCCACAGCTTGTTTTTCTTAAGAATAAAGATATGAAGCACATTTTTCTATGCTTTTTGGCCATTTTTATACATTCTCTGCAGCAATATGTGTAAAATCATAAACATATTTCGTTGGGCTTTTATCTAATTATTGAATTGTAAAGGTTCCTTTTATATATATGTACATACATGTATACATACATGTACAATATGTAAATATTTTCTCCCAGTGATTGTACTTGCTTTTCCATTTTAATAATATATTTTGGAAAGCAAGTGTTAACATTTTGATAAGGTGAAGTATATCCATGTTTTTCCTTGTGCTTTTTGTCCCCTATCCTAGAAATGATTGCCTACTCAAAGTTGGCACAGACAGTGTCTTGTGTCTCCTTTTAGAAGTTTCCTGGTTTCACGTTTCCATCCATGTGGGTTTACCAAGCAGTCCATGTTCATTTGGGCCCAGAATGTGTGGTAATGGTGGATGTTCAGATCCCCCACTTCTGTGGCCCACCATTTCCTCCATGTGGATGGGCCTTTCCTTGACAAATGTTTTCAGAAAGCAAGGCTTTCCAGGGAGAGTTATTCTAAATAATTCTCTTAAAAGTTGATGCTACTCATTTTATCACTGAAGAGCAGGAGAAAATAGGGTTTTGTTTCCATTATTAAAATTATTCCTGATTATTATACATACCCACATTTTCTTTCTATAGAAATGAATTGGAACTCTTGGCTTTTTAGTCTGTGTCAAAAGATATGTTCTCTTTCATACTTTAAAAACGAGTTCTTCAGGGGTGCCCGGGTGGCTCAGTCGGTGAAGCATCTGCCTTCGGCTCAGATCATGATCTCAGAGTCCTTGGACCGAGCCCCACATTGGGCTCCCTGTTCAGTGGGGGTCCTGCTTCTCCTTCTCCCTCTGCCCCCACTCTTGCTCTCTCTCTCTCAAATAAATAAAGTCTTTTTTAAAAAATAAAAAATGAGTTCTTCAGAGTGCAGAAACCCTGGAGATAGATACTTTAGCTGTAATGATGCCTTAACTCTATTATACCCAGTGTCCCAGTGCCTTGGCTTACCTGTGATTTACTTCTGTCAAATTATAACAAAAGTACTTAACTCATTGTTTGCATTAGGCCTAACTTAATAGGTTAGTTTCGTGTATGTTTATCACACACACACACACACACACACACACACACACGCACACACTACATAGAGCAGGGTCTGGTACAAGTCTCCAGGACTTTTCAGTTAAATACCATAACTTTCAAGTCCCCATACCTTCAATAAGGTACAAGAAATAAAATAAAGGCACATAATACTTTAGTTGGAAAGTATGTGCTACTCACAGGGATCATAGTGATAAATAAAGGATAGGTCTTTTAAAAAGATTGCTTATTTAATAAAATGAATGAAAATCCATTTCAAGATAATTCAGTTTAAGGTCTCATTTTTTTTTTTTAGCTTCTAATATATAAACGTTGTAAAGATGAGAATAGAAGTGATTGTTAATACAATTTTAATTTCCTTTCCATATCATTAATTCTGCATTTGCCAGATGCAAAACCTATCCAGAAAATGCTTTCCTTAGAATTTTTGGTAGTATATAAACTTATTATTAAAAGTAGTATATAAACTTATTATTAAATTTGTTTACCAAATTTAATAATATTTTGCAAGCCACAAAACTATCTCAAAATTAACTTATTCCTGTGTCTCTAACCAGGCTCCTACTACTCAAAATAAAAATAAAACATAAATCACAAGTATTTTATTTCTACAAAAAAATAAAAGTGCCGTGGGCAAGAGAATAAAATACAGAATCTGTCCATATAATGAAGACAGGCCTCAATAAAAGGTCACATTTTGTGTGTGCATACTTTAGAGTTACATAGAAAAGATTTAAAATAGATGTTAAAGGATTTTCTATTGGCTCTTAAACTTAGTGATATAATCCATGCATTTGTAAAACATAATAGTGTAGAGACAGGATAGTATAAAGGACCAAGGAAATAAGTCTAGCTTCTGTTACTACCTTCTTGAACTGGATTTCCTTTCTCTTATAGAAGTTGAGTTGAAATAGATGGTTTTCAAATATCTTTCTATATTAAAATTTCATGTTAAGCTTTGGTAGTCCACATCAAAAAGAATTTGGAGAATTCCATTATTTCACACACCCACCAAACATTAATTGAGAACTAGAATGTAAATTCCACTTGGAAGAGCAGTTTTGCTTCATTTAATTTTTATATCCCCCAAAGCCTAGCAGAGACCCTGATGCCTAATAAATACTTAAGAAATATTTGTTGTATGAAGAATGAGAGAACTGATCAAGAAGTTTCAAGTGTTAAATAAGAAGAAAAAAATAAAAATTGCTATTACTCCAGAGTCCTCATGCTCTAAAAATTTGGAGACTGTTAACCCCTGATCTAAAGAATTATAAGATTTTTAGTGATCTCCAGAAAATTGTGTCTTGGCCAGATATATATTAGCTCAAGCCTAGGTTGAAGAAGAACAGGTGATCTTAGGTACTTATTTTCTTGGTGCCTTACTATTTTAAAAATTTTAAAAATAAAAATAAAAAAAATAAAAATAAAAATTTTAAAAAAATTTTAAAAATAAAAATACACTTCTGGCATTTGAGAAATGCTATCAAAGTGAATAAATTGGGAATTAATCATAGGTAGTCATTAAGGCTTGATGTTTGCTCATCTATGTTGAGACCGAAATCAATCAAATGAACTAGCCTCTGTGCAAAATGTCAGTTGATTCTGGGCTTACAAACAATAAAGCTAATAAAATTACTTTTATCGAGCTCAGATATTATTAAATTAATGAAATACATTAGGAAGGGTTTTTAAACATCAATTTTATTCCCATACTCATTTTTTAACTAAATAAAATTTACTTTAGATTTTGTTGTTATTCTTTCATTTTCCTGTTTGTTTTGTTGTTTACCTTGATACACTGATATTCATCCTGCTTGATCTATTGCAATAACCTTTTAACAGGTTTCCCTGTCTTGAGGGTCTCATCCATTCAACTTAATGCAAATAGATGGACTACTTCTATCTCCTCTGATCAAAAACCTGCAGGGACTCTCTATTACATAAAGAACAAAGTCCAAACTCTTCTCCCTTCGAGAAGTGATCCCTGCTGTTCCTACCTGTCTCTTAAATATATTTCAAACACAGGCATTCTCTCCATCGCTATGGCCAACATCTCACTTAGTTCAACTTCCTCCTGTATCAATGCAATAGAAACCCCCCTAAATCTGCTCTCCTCTTATCCGCCTCTATTTATGACACTGTACAGACACGAGTGAATTTCCAATGAGACCCGATCACATCTTCACACAACCATCCTGGTCATTATGGGCTGATGGTGGACCCGTGTGCTATTAGAGCCATTTGCAATGTTTTCTGTGCTACTCTTCATCTCAGGGCACTGTTTCCTAGGCCTCCTTCTTCCTGACTGGTTTCCCCATAGGTTGTGAAAAATGAGACATCAGTATCACAGCTATAATTCTTCCTCTGTGGCCCCAGTTATCACTGGGAAGGCCAACCATGGTTTTCTCTTGTATGGGCTCTACCGCATGCCTTCTCCCCTCTATTCCTTCAGGGTAATGGTAAACAGAATATTCCTGGTACACCACAACTATAAGCTGCTTCACTATCCTCCTTTTGGTTACTCCACTCTCCTTTCCCCTTTGTAACTAAATCTTGGTAATTAATTCTTCAGTCTGGGACATCTGGAGTGGTTACCATTACCCTTACTGGTATATACCTCTTCTCATTGTACTTGGGATGGAATTTAGTGGCTGTACCATAACCTTCAAGGCCCTCTGTGATCTGCTGCTTGCAGTCTTTGGTGTACCCCCAGTTACCATAAATTACTTTTAATTATATGCTATTTCGACCCCTTAGAGCAGTCCAGCTTCTACTGACTCCAGGAAAATTCTACTCACCTTTTAGTTCTAAACGTGAATGAAATTCTTTACAGGGACTTTCACTGACCTACTTAAATGATTTTGTTTCCTTTTGTGCCTTAGATCACTATTAACTACTTGGTTGTGTAATGATTTGGTTAAATTAGTATCTCCCCTACTAAGCCATGAGCCTCAAAGTCTGTATACTGAGTCTAGCACAGTGGCTGACACATAGACAAGACTCAACAAATACGTGTGGAGTTCACATTCAAATTCACCCTTCGTACAACTTTAAAAATTATTGAGTGTTAGGTACCAAAGATACAAGAAATTCTTATGCTGGTTGAGAAGAGAACTAGAAGGCATCAGTGCCACAGGGGTTCTGAACACAGTGATTTAACATCACACAAATAATTTTAGCATGGACTGGGGGAGGTTGGGATAGTCAGAATGACCAAAGTTGTGCCGGTGAATTTAGAAAGTTGTGCTGGTGAATTTAAACTTGAGGGTCAGAGTTGTAAATGCACCTGAGAATCCATGAGTATTAAAAATCACCACTCATGCCTCCTTCCCAAATAAATAAATTAGCAATTCTGGTGTAGATCCTTGATTTTCTTTAATTATTCTACTCTGCAGCCAGGATTGAAAGTAACTGATTTGTTAAGGACTCAATACATGCGAAAGAATAGAAATGTTAAAAGAAGGTGAGCAAAAGAACTTCACACAGTGCACCGCTATGTGTACTGCTAAAGAGATTATTTGAGGAGGGGGTTATAAAGATAAAAACACCAAGAAATAAGACTATAGAAATAGCAGGGACCATTTGAAGAGCTTTTTTTTTTTTCTTCTGGTTTATATGTTATAATGATATAAATAGGACACCACTGGAACACTTTAAGCAGAAGAGGAAGGGATCCAATCAGGAGACAGTTTGAGAAAGATCCCTGTGTTAGCTGCATGGACACAAAAAACCGGTGAGCTTCATCTAAGGTGTGTTTGCAAGGAACTGCTTCTGCTTCAGTTGTAAGTTCTAATCTCTTTGTGATTAAAAAAAAAAAAAAAGTTCACAGGGTGCCAGGGTGGCTCAGTAGGTTAAGGGTCTGTCTGGCGCTCAGGTCCTGGTCCCGGGTTCCTGGGATCCAGCCAGAGTCCGCTCCCTGCTCTGCAGAGAGTCTGCTTCTTCCCCACCTCTGCCCACCCCCCAGCCCAGCCATCGTGCTCTCTCTTGCGCTCTCTCTCAGGCTCTCTCCAAAAAATAAATGGAATCTTAAAGAAAGAAAGAAAGAGAGAAAGAGAGAGAGAGAGAGAAGGAAAGAAAGAAAGAAGAAATTTAGTTCCCAACATACATTTAAAATGAAGCACAGTACAATCTTAGAGTTTTTAAACCAACAACGTGCGTATTGCACCCAATTTCCACAGCTTCAGAAGCCTGAAATTTGAGGCTCCGTCACCTACACCGTACTCAGGGGACAGGTGTGATGACGTCACCCCTCTTGCCGTACTCTTGAGCACCTGGGTGTGCATTTACAGCGCAAAGGACGTTGAGTGTTTGTGTCTGCTTCTAAGCCCCTGCTTTGCGCCATGAGTTTACAAATGGGATGGGCAGTGGTGATGCTGGGGGGAAGTTCACACAGCTCTTCTTTCAGTTTCTTCGGGCTTTCGCAAGCTTCTGAGGGCCACAGAGCAAAACACAAACTCCACCTCCGGAGGAGAGACACGCAAATGCGCCTTTCCCTGGGTCACTATGCCTCAAGACTGAGGCTTTAAACACCATCCTGTCCCCGTTCCCAAATGTGGTCGGTGAAGAAGCCTCCTCAGATTCCTGTTACCAGGCTCAGGGGGACCTGTGGCCCAGAGCTCCCGGAGGTTTTCAGTGGAGACACTCAGCCGGCTCCTCCATCTGTGTTCGGTTGAATAGGGCAACACTGAGTAGTGACTTTTCTTCCCACCCCATAGGAGACAAATAAGCACATGGCATATTTGGACTTGTGAGTGCCCTTCTCTCTTTGTGCCCCATGTGGCCAGTTGTTTCAAGTGCCTCTCGTTCCAGCTCTACATAGCCATTAAGCTGAGGTTACTCAATTGCTTGCAGGTAGCTGAGTGTGCTGGATGTTTTAGTTGGGACTAATCTCTGGTTCCCATATGGGGACAAGAGTATTATCACACTTCAGCCCACTAAAAAAAAAAAAAAAAAAGCCTAAGTGGGGGAAGTGAAAGCTTTGCAGGTGTTCTCCTCCCTAATGGACCCAAACACTGCAGCTTGTGTATACTTTTATTTGTAAAGTGTTTTTCTCTGTCTGCATGTTTAGAATAAGACTAGTATAAAGCACTGCTGCTTAATTACTAGCAGGGCCAAAGGTTTCATTTGAATTCAAGATTATTTAAATAAAAACATTATTTATAAGTAAAGTGCTGTTTTCTGTCCAAACATGTAAGAATGCTGCTTCTAGCTGAGATCCAGTGCTGCTGCAGAAGAATTAAGTGTTGTTTTTGTATTTGCGTTGGATTTTTTTTAGAAATGGGATTTCTATTAAACCATTCATTATTTTAATCATGCCCAATTTTAAGATAAAATGAAAGTGGAACACCCTTATGTATGAGTATTTCATTTCTACCAATACTGATTATCTTATACACAAGCAAGACGTCACTATTATTTCCACCTAGTTGATAAAACCACGTGATTGTCATTCTAATCATTATCATGATAAAAACATACATTAATGCCACCTTATATTTACATATCAGTTGTTACTTTTTGAAACCTATATATATTCATCATTAATCAGCAAATATGTATTGAGAGCCTACTTTATTCTGAGCACCGTGTCTTACTATGTCAGGGATTGTGGAAAGAATCTGGTAGGACACTCAAAAGACTTACGCCCTTACTTATCCATCTGTGTAACTATGTACAGCCTCATTACCAAGAGCACTGAGGCAGCTTATCGGATGTTATGAAAATTGACTCACAAGTTTTCTACCCTCATTCAGAGCAAGGGAAAGTCCGGTGAAATAATTTATAAGTGTTTTCTTTTCAAAATGTGTAATTTGGGGCGCCTAAGTGGCTCAGTGGGTTAAAGCATCTGCCTTTGGCTCGGGTCATGATCCCAGGGTCCTGGGATCAAGTCCCACATCGGGCTCTCTGCTCAGCGGGGGGCCTGCTTCCTCCTCTCTGTCTGCCTGCTTCTACTGCCTACTTGTGATCTCCGTCTGTCAAATAAAAAAAAAATTAAATGAAATTAAAATTTGTAATTTGACCTTTATGTCTAACACAGAAGAGTCTGATGCTAGAGTTAGGATTTGAGTTCAGGTTCTGTAGATGTATGAAGGTAGTGAGGCAGAGAGTAGTTCTGGAAAAGGACAGAAGTATGTGATTCTGGTCACATTACACTGGGGCAAAAAAGGCTGGGGGCATTAAGGAATTTATCCAAAATCATTCACCAAATTCCATGAAAACTGGCACTTTTGTGTAATATATATATATATACATATATATATATATATGAAATCTGTGTGTGTGTGTGTTTCTGTGTGTTTGTGTATACACACACACACATATAAATTTTCTGGAACATAAACTAGACAGGTAATCTGCACATATTACAAGAGGTATAAAAGTTTTGAACAGACCCCATGGATAATTGTCAATCTTTTCACTGATGGATGAGAAAGAAATTAATTACTCTATAGTGTAGTCATGTATTTATTAGTACTTATTAGTCATTGACTGAGCCACAATAGTAAATGAAAGAGACATGCTCCTTCCCTCTAGGACCTTCAATTCTCATTAAGGAGACTGGTAAAATGAAAATGAGTAGAATAAATAATATTAGTAATTGCAGGTTTGGGAATGTGTGGGGAGGAAATCTACAAGGTGTAACAAGGACTAACAACAGAGGAGGCCGACTTTCTTTAGTTAGGTCCACCAGGAAAGAGAAGACCAAGGACAAGGACCATTACAGCTGAGATTGAAGGGTAGAGAAGATACTACCCTTTGTGAAAGTGGGGAAGCAGAGCTAGTATGTGCAAAGATCCTGAGGCTACAGGGTGCTCATCCCACCTGAGGGACTAAAGATCAGCCTGTATAGAGCATCCAGCTCTTCACACATTTGTCTGTTTTGGCATTTATCAAAATGCTTTAAAATTGGTGGCTTATGTTTCTATTTCACTCAACCTGGGTTATGAGTACCTTAAGGACACCTAAGCATGAAACTTATTTATTCCCACAAATATTATTTGTGAGAATGAATAATCACTGTTTTCAAAATCTCAGGTGCACACTTTTGATAAATTAAACTGAAAGGCTTAAAATTTTGTGGAAATACTACTTTATAGATGTCAGATAATCTAATTTTTTGAAACTAGTATGATTTTACACTTTAAAATAATGTTATTACATATTTAAAAATTACAACCAATACATATTCACATAGAAACTCTTGAAGCAAAAAGAGAAAAAAAATTAAGCTTACTTACAAACCCTAATCCACAATGATTTGATCTTTATGTTTAACTTTACAGAACCTATCCATATCCATGCATATGTGTATGTTTATAGATATATAAATGTAGATATATGCATACATATATGTTATATATAATACATATTTTAATGTAGAACTATATTGTGATCTCATTTTTAAATCCATACATTTTGTAATATCCTGTTTTCACTTAAATCGATACCCTGAAGATATTTACATATATAAAAAATTACAATTACTCTAAGAATTTTAAAATCAGGGGTGTCCACCAATTTTTAAATGCTTTCTTTGCTATTTTTATTGAGGTTGTATATTTTCTGTGTTAAAGTTTTCCTGTAGTAAAAACATGTTGGATAATTTTGTAATATTGAAGCAGTCCTAGGGTCTTAGCCTAACTCATACCTGTTTATGGTTGTTTTTGTAGTGCCTTAATTAATTTGATTTGGTAATGTTTTCTTTAATATTTTTATATCCATATTCTGAAGAAAAACTTGACAAACAGTTCTTTTCTTTTTCATATTTCCATGTTGTTAGAATCAGACTTTTTCTAGCATTCTAGAACGAGTTGGGCAACTTTTATCTATGCTCATAAATCTTTATATGATAAAAATGCTGAGTGCCTATTTCACAATTTATTTCTGATGATATTTACAACACATTCTCTGGTTTTGATATAGTCAGCCTGTCTAGTTTCTTTTTAGTTAATTTTGGTCTTTAATCTTTCATAATGAAAATAACTTATTTCACGTATACTTCTAATTTTTGAGATTTAAAATTGTACCTAGCACTCTGGTGATATGTCTTGTTCCTTGCTGTTTCTTTCCTTTTGCCTTTACAGAAATTGATCTCTCTATCAGGTTCCTGGCTTTTTGTCTAACAGCAGGTAATCTGCAGATCAGAGTGATAGGACAGGGAGGTGACAAACATGCTAAACGCATCCAGTTGTCATCTCCTTCAAAGAAAAGGAGTTGCTCACACCTCAGAGTGGGGCAGAGTTATTTAGGTGCCGTCGTCCTTCTCAATCCTCAAACCCACTGTTCCACTGGTTCCCTGGTCAGGGAGCTCCACTTTGTCTCTTCTGGGATGTGGTGGGACCATCTGTGGTGGGAAGGATACATATTACAGGAGTATAAGTGGATGCCCTTTGGTCCCTTGAGTTAAGTTTACCCAGGCAACTGTGCTTCTCATACTGGATTTCTTTTCTCTTCTGGAAGAACACTTTTGACCACCAAATGTATTTGAAGAGTCTTCAGGTCTGATGGGAGTTCACAGTCAATTTATCCGTGTTCATTTTATGATTGTCGAAAGAGTTCTAAAACAGCCTGTTGTTTATATATGAGCTAAGATACAGGGATTAACACAAGAACATACGAAATGGCACTTTTAATAACTTTAAAGATGTTCAAGACTCAACAGTTCTGTCTTTTTATTTTTTTTAAATTTTTTATTTTCTTATAACCATATAATATATTATTAGCTCCAGGGGTACAGGTCTGTGAATCACCAGGTTTACACACTTCACAGCACTCACCATAGCACAAACCCTCCCTAATGTCCATAAGTATCTGTCTTTTAAAAATGCAGTCCGAGTTGCCTAATCTTTTCTAGGACTGGAACCGCATAACACAAAGAGAAAGTCAAGGGCAAAGAAGAGGATAAATTTTGTATTTGGAGCCTTCTAAAACTTTCACACTTCATCCTTTTTTTTTTCCTTTTGTGATAAATTCCTGAAATAATTAAACTATAATTCAAAAAAGCACATGCTTCAAATGTTGTCTTTCGCTTATCTCAAAGTTCTATTTGATTCTAATCACAAAGCTCTTGCCACAGTAATCATTTTGGTAAAAATAACAATAATTGCTAACCTGTGTTGATTACTTATATTTCAGGCACTGCACTAAACTCTCTGCATGAAGTATCCCATTTCATCCTCCTGACCACACTAGGATGTAAGCATTATTAAGAGCATTTAGGCGTGAAGGGGTTAAGTACAATGGCAAGGTCACATAGCTGTTTCGTGGTGATCTGGAATGGAAACCCAGATAGTGCAATGCCTGTGTTGATGTTCACAATAGGTGGTTTCATTTTGTGACAATTAAAATTAATGTTTTTAAATAAAGTCTTCAAGTCCCCTTGATAATATACGATGTTTAAATATTTCTGGTTACATGTCATAAAATCAAATATTGATCAGTGTGAATCAAATGTCACTTTTATAACTCAAGTTTAAATAAATGCAGAATATGACTTTTTAACTACCTTGTCAAGAATGTGGCAATAAACTGATAACTGAGATCTACCTCTGAAACTAATGATACATTCTATGCTGATTAATTGAATTTAAACAAAGTTTTTAAAAAGGAATGTGGCAAGAGAAGCGATACATTTGAAGTTATTTTTGAAGCCATGTTGCTAATATTAAGTAGAAAAGTCAGTACCAGGGGCACCTGGGTGGCTCAGTAGGTTGGGCAGCTATCTATGGCTCAGGTCATGATCTTGGGATCCTGGGATCAAGCCCGGCATCAGGATCCTTACTTAGAGGGGAGTCTGCTTCTCCCTCTCCCTCTGCTCCTCCCCCTGCTTGTGCTCACTCTCTCTAGCTCTCTCTCAAATAAATATATAAGATCTTAAAAAAAAAAAAAAAAGGGACACCTGGGTGGCTCAGTGGATTAAGCCTCTGCCTTCAGCTCAGGTCATGATCTCAGGATCCTGGGATCGAGCCCCTCATCGGGCTCTCTGCTCAGCAGGGAGCCTGCTTCCCCATCTCTCTGCCTGCCTTTCTGCCTACTTGTGATCTCTCTCTCTGTGTCTATCAAATAAATAAATAAAAAAGTCAGTACTGGCCCTGAGACCACAGGGGGGACACCAAGAAGGCTTGTCTGGTGTTGTCGGTATTCTTGTTTTACCTATGACATTACAGAGTGCAGCTGTAAAAGATCTTAAAACATGTGACTTTGGCTCTAGGATTCTCTGTCTTTGACTCTATTCCTGATGCTCTGAGAATTTATTTTGTAAAGTGAAGCTCATTACATTCTTGCCTGTCCAGATACAAAACCCCGGCAGGACACACCCTTGGTAGGTCATTTTTGCTTTTTATTGCCACACGGCTCCCTAAGGGAGTGAGCACCCAGCAGCTATATTTCTTTTATGAGTGAAGAGGAAAATATGTGACAAATGTTCCTCTATTAAATGACTCTTCTTTTAGTAATCATTCATTCATGTTGTCATTGATTAAGGAGACATTTTTGATAATGTATGATGACTCTTTCACTCTGATGAAACAAAAATACATTAAACAATAACTCAGATCTTAAAACATTATAATCTCCTGAGTGATGCTAAGTCCTCCTTCTTTCCCAGTTAGTCAAGCAATGAATGGTCCATGGGACAAGTGGAAATTAAAGAGCCTTCACATGATTACTTCAACTGTACATCAAACTACCTGAAAAGTAGGAGGATGACGTGCTATATTTTAAGTCATCTTAAGAACAAGGCTTGAGATTTTGTTTCTTTTTTATTGTTTTGTTTGGTTTGGTTTGGTTTTTGTTTTTTCATAAAGAGGTCACCTAACTGTCTGGCCAGCCCAACATGGGGCAAGTTTCCAAGCTCAAACTTAATGTCCTCTCTTGCATCAGAACCTGTTGTGTAAGTTCATGTGACAAGACAAAAAAACGGGCCTGGCTGATGCTCACTTCTAGTGAAGACTGAACCAAATCTAATATTCTGGGACAAACTGCATATTGTGCATGGTAAGAAGTCACTGCGGGAGAAGAGAAAGTGGGGTCTAGTCCCTGCTTCACCACTAGTTCCATTTCCTGGGGACAATCAATCACCAATCCTCACTCTTTTCATCTACAATGACAATAGAGTCTCCTTACTCCTCCTGGGGGGGACATTTGAAGAAGCCCAGCTAAGGGTTAGCAAAGAAGCCTGCCACTTTTAGCATGCTGCCATTGATGTTTACAATTCATTACTAATCATGTTATTTCTGCTTCTCTTCGGGGATAATTCTTGGTGATATAAAGGTGCTATATATGCATTGCTTGACACCCAAAAGTGCAACATTCATGAAGTTAAAAAGTCTTTCTAGAACTTCACCTTGATTTCCATGTATCCATAATAGTAATGTTAATAGTATCACCAAAACTTCCTAGGAAAATTGAATTATTTGCCTTGGCCTAGATGTGGAAATTAGAATCATCCCACTTAGTGACTGGCAAACTGTTCCTTAGATGAACATTCTTTTTTGTGACTTTTTTTTAAGTAAATGCATTTATTGTTTACTTTTCCCCCCACAGGCCTTGAAGTTAGCTTCAGAATCTCAAATGAGTTTCTCCACTTAGTATCTAGTCTGACATTATAGAGATATCCGTATTAGCAGAAAATATTTGCATATCCATGATATTATTTTGGAGAAAAATAAACACAAATTTTAAAAGTTCATTTTTAAAATATTAATATTTTACTGTGTATATGACATTTCTCTTGCTAGTAAATTTGATAACTTGTGTGTGTGCGTGCCTGTGTGTGTGCTCCAATAATACTTTCCTTAAAACAAACAGGCAGTGGGTTGAACTTATGGGCTGAATCCAACTTTATACAACTGATCAACATTTGACATTGAGCTTGCTCACTTGCTTGCTTTCTTGAAAACTCTGATCCAGATCTTCTCTTATTTTTGTTAAATCTTTTCTTATTTTTTCATATCTAAAGTCATACAAGCCATTATGAAAAAAATAAGAAAAAGAAAAAAGAAGAACATGTATCTCCTTTAATCACATTAACCAGAGATAAGAATTTTTGTTCTGATTACAGAAATAATACATATATAAATCTGAAAACTTTTAGTTCTTCACACAAAACAGGTGCTCTACTTTCCTAGCATGATGATTTAGATTAATACGTTACCAATGCTCTTCTTTACCTTCCCTGTATATTATTGCATTTTCTAATTTATAACTACTGCTTGCTTCCAAGGATATTTGCATTTTTTTTCTCACAACCTCTTTTCTCACAACAACTTTAGATCAAATAGTGATCTAAAATGTAGAAAATATAAAGAAATGATGGGAAAATTTAGTGGCACATAAAAATATACTCACAATTCCAGATAAAGAAAATATACCATAATTTTGGATAAAGTACTAGGGAAAAGCAATATTTAAGGAAAAGCCAGGAAGTCCATAGCCTTGTAGTAACTATATTTTAGGAGTGGTGGCAATTCATAAAAAGCCTGGATTTAGAACAGTATTTATAATTCACATGTTTTGATCTTTACATGTGCCCAATGGTGTTTCTGGGTACTTGCATATCTCAAGAACAAATTAACAATGGATTAAAATTAGTTATAAAATCAGTATTGTCTTCGTATTAATTATGAAATTAAAATTTTCTAATGCACCTTGGGAGAAGAATCTTTCCCCATTATTCATTGCCAAGAAATAACAGAGGAGAGAGTTCATCCCAAAGAAATGACAGTTATAGAAAAGACAGTTGACGCCCCAGCACTCTTGCTGATAGACTCTGCAGAGTTGGAAAACATAATAAAGCTATTTTAAGAAGCTGTGTACCCTAAAACATTCTAGGAAGAAACTTAGCTATTCATTCATCAAGTACAAGCCAAGTAACAGAAACATCAAAATAATTAACTTCTTAGAAGAAAATCTGCAAATATGATCTTTGGATTGTCAGCTCCAAACCTGTTCTAGGGCTCCTAGGGTTTATGTCTCAAGGGAAAACCTGTGTGGACAAATATTAAGGACCTTTCTTCTTTTTTAAAACCTCATTTTCATGGGGAAACAAATAGCTTTGAAGATTGAGTTGTGAGAAGATGTTTATCCAGAACTGACATTTTCTTTTTATTTAATGCAGTTGTTTCAAATGTATTAGTATTCCTTAAAACCCTCTTTCATAGGATGCAAAAAGAAGTTCTATTTAAGGATTTATATTTATATTTGTATTTAGCCTCATATGAATATGTTCTGGGGAAATAATTCGCAATTAAACTAAGAAGTTTATATATATAGTGGTGGACACAGGTGGTTGATCCAATGACTAGTGTGGAGAATTAACAGTACAGTTGGAAAACACACTCAACTAACAAATGACTGCATAGGGGGATTAGCTGGAGCCTTCTTTACTTAACTTGGCTAAGGTATCCAAATTTTATTAAGAGAGATATAGCAAAGATAGAATGCACTGAATCATTAAGCCATGTTGGAACAAATAAGGCTTAAGAAAGAATTAAGACAAAGAAGTTTCCAGTTCTGTAAGAAGTGTCCCCCCTCACCAGAAGGGGGATGATATGACATCCTTATAAAAGAGTAATCCATCCATTTGCCTGTAAGTGCATAAAAATGCAGGTATCTCCACGTGAGTATGAGAAGCAGTGATTAATGCTTTGTTGATTCTAGGGAAACTGTGCTTAGGATTAATTAGCCTGGAGACATTGTTAGATTTCCCTGACTTCCACCACTTACTTTTCCCCAATTTTCTACTTGTGTCTCTGTAGTGAAGGTCACCCATACTTAGTGTGGGTCTCTCCTCCTAACAATGCTCACACTTTTATAGAGAACAGTGTATTAGTGACAGATAATCAACTTAAAGCATTTGATTTTAAACATCAAGTTTGTTTGTTACATGAAAAAAATGTCTATGTCTAAATGTGTACATAATGGGTTGTCTACCCTTCATACTCATAAGACTGGATTTTTCATTTGTGTTTTAGAAATTCAAAGGGTGTAACATATATAGAAAGAGATCACAGGCAAAGTTGAAAACTAAATATAACTACAGCTGAAACTTGTCATGCTTGCTTTTCCTTAACCATTTTGATTAGTGGCTCATATTTTTATTAATAAAATAAACAAAAGTACTTTGTTTTTTGTTAATATTGATTTGGTTGGTATTTTAAGTAGTCTCAAAGATTTTCTTCCTTTGATTATTAAATTAGTCAATAGCAGTAACCATTAATGATAAACCCACATTATTTTTTAGTTATAAATGACATCTTATAAACTAATTGATATACCATTTGGAAAGATTTTGTCTTATTAAGCATTTATGGACATTCAGATTTTCTTTTATTCACTTTTCCATGAATTCTTTATTTCAAAGAAGTCAGGACTTTTTTTACAAATAACTAAAATTATTCAAAATTACTTTCAAAATAACTTTGAACAGCCCATGTGGGAGCAGAATAAATAGTTTTTTGGATAATAACCAGTATTCAAGTTATATGAGATCTTTTTCAGGTCTGAAAACATTTAGTTAGTTTATTTTTCATCTCCCTTGCCTTAACTTTGCAACCCCGTCCTCCTTTCCCTGAAAGCAATTATATTGGAATGGTTTATGAGATATATTCTACCATTTTCTGAAGACTCACATGAGCACGTTAGGGAGAGAAAGTTGTGGCTTAGAGGGCAGGCTGCTGGAAGAAAGGAGAATGCACCAGACATCTAGTTTTAATTCCTTCCTCTTCACATGATACTTGATTGTCATAATGAAATTGAATTGTTACAATCACATGACCTATCTTTAAAATAGAGAAAGAAGGTGGGGTGTCTCTGTGGCTCAGTTGGTTAAACATTCTACTATTGAGTTCATCTCAAGTCATGATCTCAGGGTCATGAGATCAAGCCCAACATCAGACTCCACATTGGGCATGGAGTTTGCCTGAGATTTCTCTCTCTCTCTCCTCTCCTTCCACCTCCATGCTTGCAGGCAATCCTTAAATAAATAAATAAATACAAATAAAAATATTTTTAAAAAAATAGGGAAAGAAG
Source organism: Taxidea taxus jeffersonii (assembly GCA_003697995.1). Classification (NCBI taxonomy): domain Eukaryota; kingdom Metazoa; phylum Chordata; class Mammalia; order Carnivora; family Mustelidae; genus Taxidea; species Taxidea taxus. The sequence goes on along the minus strand of ML111751.1, from coordinate 84,377 downwards.
GTTGTCTGGTGAAGGCAGTGTGAACAATTGGTGGTCCAAACATAACCATAATTAGCAGATCTTACTTAATGACTGGCTTTGACCTTATGTCTAACACTTACTTTTAAGATTTGATAATTACCATTCATTTTGTTGAGTTGGTGTATTGACATAATTAAATTACCATTCTAGTCTAGAAAGTTCTAGGAGAAAAACATTTCCAGTCATACTGCTTGCTTTCATAGCTTAGGAAAGGTATTTAGTTGTAGGCAAATGAAATAAGTATCTTCCATTGGAGAAGAGAAGTCAGCAAATGTCTGGAGAGGTCCTCTGGACTTAGAACTGATGCAGTTTATCCCTCTCTCGGTCTGGTGTTGTATAAGCTGACAATACAGCCTGGATTTGTTGCTTGACGTCTTAAGGAGACCCTCATTCAGACAACAGTGTAAGTGCATCTTCTTTATCAAACTAAAATACTTAGGTTAACTAACTTTAACATTTATCTAGGTACAGTTGCCCAGTGGAAATTATTGAAATTAAGCTACTTGTAAAAATGAAATGGATTTTAAGTATAGACTGTTAGATATTATTTCTCTTTTATAAAAGCTCCTTATAAAAATAATAGGTTTTTGAGGCTATCGTTTATCCCAACAACTTGTAATTTTTATTTTTCTGTTGGTTTTCATACCTTGATTTCTGGTTATAATAAGCTACAACCCCTAACTTCCACCCACAAAACATATTACAAGAAAAATTGTTAAATAACTAAAGGAACAGATTTGGCTTCCCACATATTTTTACTGTAATAATTCCTTCACTATTTACTTTTTTAAGATTTTACTTATTTATCTGAAAGAGGGCAAGAGAACATGAGCAGGGGAGGGGCAGAGGGAGAGGAACAAGCAGAGTACCTGCTGTGTGCATAGCCTGACATGGGGCTCAATCCCAGGCCCACGAGATCATGACCTGAGCTGAAGTCAGATGCTTCTGACTGAGCCATCCAGTGCCCCTTCACTGATTTAGATCATAAGCATTAGTGTTGTGACAGGTTTTAGTGTGAGGGGGTTCATACAAAACTATAGTCATTTATGATCATTTATGCCTTGAGAAGCCAGCTATTATCCTTGGGCCACAGTCTAGGAGTCACTGAGGAAGGTTTCAGTGTTCCTTAATTTTTTTAGAACACTTGTCCATTACTAATGTCAGCCAACATGTTTAATATCTGATGTTGAAATATTTTTCCTTTTGCCATGCCTTCACAAATCCCAAGCATCTAATAATTTTCATTTGAAGAGGTGATTATGAGTTTACATAAATGTGATTTATTCCTTTTTTTTATAGGAAGGAAGTTGCAAATTCTACAATAGCAAGATTTAAAATTAAAAAAAAAAAAAGATGAGGTGGCCCCTGGGTGGCTCAGTGGGTTAAAGCCTCTGCCTTCAGCTCTGGTCATGATCCCAGGGTCCTGGGATTGAGCCCCGCATTGGGCTCTCTGCTCAGCAGGGAGCCTGCTTCCCTTCCTTTATCTCTGCCTGCCTCTCTGCCTACTTGTGATCTCTGTCAAATAAATTAAAAAAAAATAATAAAATAAAAAAATCTTTAAAAAAATGATGAGACTGTTATTTTACTTCAACCTCTGAAATGGGCTCTCCACTTAAAACCTTCCTTCTCCTGTGTTTACATTGACTCCTTCACATGGGCAATGATCCTACAGAGAGACACTGTTCAGTACACTGGTTGCACAGACGCTGTCGTGACAAATGAGGGAATTGTTGTCATGCACAAGGAGGAAAGATGGTAAAAAATGGAGGAGTGATGTCTCTTTTAGGACATTTGTAAAGTGGAAATTGAGAGTGCCATTTGAAGTAAAATGACCTCTGTGGAATAAAAAAAATAAATATATTCATCACTTGGTCATTTCTTAGCAAACAGTAGGCACTCAGTAAATGTTTATCAAGGAAGGAGCCCATGATCAATTATGGTCACAAACCTTCAGTGCCGATGTTGAGTATGAAACTGTCAGTGTCTCCCTGATCTTGGAATTTCCTTGATGTCTCTTAGAATTTGCATGCTCTGTTTCTAATACTCAGACCCTCCAACTTACCACCATTTTCAGAGCTTTCCCCACTGGTACTACATTAGTTTAGGATTGGCTTTTCAAACTTCTTTTTTTTTTTCCTATTTATTTATATGAGTGTGTGTGTGTGTGTGTGTGTGTGTGTGTCTGTGTGTGCATGCACGTGCATGCAAGCAGGAGGGAGGGAAGAAGGAGAGAGAGAGAGAATCTCAAACAGACTTTTCACTCAGCATAGAGCTGGACACAGGACTAGATCTCAGGACCCTGAGATCATGAGCTGAGCCAAAGTCATGAGTTGGACACTTAACCATCTGAGCCACCCAGGTGCCCAAAATTAGCTTTTCCAAGATGGTTTCCTTCTGTTATATTGTGAGTTCTCTGAAAGCAGGATCAAAGTCACATTTTCCATTAAGCCCCCTTTCCATTCGAGCCTAACTGCTTTCTTCCCTTTCCTTCTTTGCTGACTGCTAATCCTTTCTCATTACAGCCATCAGAGGGGTCCATTTCCAACCCAAATCTTATTGTAGTAATACTTCATTAAAATGATTAAGTGACTTCCCATTGCACATACGGTAATATCTAAAATTGTCCATTACCTGACCTTTGTCTCCTCCAGATCTGTAGTCTACTTCTCATGCCTTATGCTTTTATCTTACCGCTTTTCTTTCATTGCCTTCATTAAGTTAAGTTATTTTCTATCTCAATTCCTCCTCTCCCTGGAATGCCTCACCTTACTCCCTGCTCTGCCTGGACAATTGCAATTCAGCCTAAAGATCTCCATAAATTGCTAACTGCATGGGAATCTTTCCCTACTTTTCCTGTTTTAATAAATTGATTTGCAGTGCAATGAGCTTTTCCCTTTTATGAGTGATTGGAATTTGTAATTAGATATTTATTTGTGTGAACTTCCTCAGATCAGGGCCCATGTCTGTTCTATTTATTATAATAAAATAAGGCTTTATCATAGTACCTGGCACATAGTATATTCTAATTTAATATTTATTCAGTAAATGAATCTTGGTTTTGTTCCCAATTATGAATATTCTAAAGGAAAAATGACAAAACCAAAGAAAGAGAAAAAAAATGGGAGGAAGAACAGTTGGTGAACAGTTTTGGAAGATGAGATAAGAATTTGACTTTGAATGGTAACATAATTTCAAGTGTCACATGCACTGGAAAAATGAAAGAAGGGAATAGAAGTTTGCAGATGTCTGATTGAGTCCCTCTATACCCACTAAATAAGAACCTCTTAAGATGGGACCCATGCATCTGCATATTTTAATGTCCGCAGAAGATTCTCATATGTAGCTGGCTTCAAGGTCATGCACTAGAGGTAGCAGGGCAGTCTCAGGAGGTTGACTAAGGAATCAGAGATACATCTTCTTACCTCAGAATATTTTCAAGGGACCAATGAAACAGTTGAGTGTACTGACAGTCTGAATGTAGCCAGACGTTTTTAACTCTGTAGGCAACCACAAATACATGCAATAAACATAAATAAATACATGCTTATCAGTTGTTTACCACATTAAAAATAAGAGTTTTAAGAATTTTGTTGGCATGGAGGAAGTACAAAGAGAATTGGTAGAATCTCCCTCCTCTATTGGTCTTCTGTGAGCTAGACACAGGTAAATTTTATCCAATTTTCATTGTCACCTTCAGGATGTTCAAGGTAGACTATGACAAGGAAGATAACAAGATATTTTCCCCCTAGTCATGAGCAAAGAGAAAAATATCGTTTCAACGTAATCTAAACATTATTGACCTATTTCTGAATTCTCTTTTATTTTTTTCTTAATAATATTTTTTTGAATTTGGCATGTGTTCATATGCTATAAAATAGCTTTTTTAAATTTTATAATATTCTTAAAATTATAAAATTTTATATTATGTCTTTTTAAAGACATAAATCATTTTAAAATCTACCATTTTTTGTTTGAACATATTACAGTAAGAACTCTTACCTAACATACATGTTTTGAAATCCTACTGTATGCAAAGGATTTTTTTCATTAGGTAATTCATTAGAATAAAAATATATAATACAGGCACAATTATTAGTCTCAGTTTTTAACACAAAAAAAAGCAAAATGAAAAATTTCTTTGTGGTCCAGTATTTATGGGATGGTAGCAGGACAAAGGGAATGAAAATACATACTAGAGAAAGGCCTAAAATTAAAAGAAAGAAAGAAAAAAAGAAGCTAAAAAACTGCATGAGGAAATAATTACCAAGTTGGACAGTTATCAAGTATGACAAAGTCATTTAGAAAAATCAAACAGTCTAAAAGAGACTACAAAATCAGTAATTTCAATGATCAGAAATAAAATAAAAAATACAGAATATCAAATTTTGTGGTAAAAACTGAATTTTAAACCATACTGTATTAGTTAAAAAAGAAACTAAACACAGCTGAAAAAATCAATGAGTAAATGTGAAGACAAATTTGAGAAAATTATGGAAATGAAAAAAAACAGAAAATAAAACATAACAGAGTATTTAAGATGTAGGAAAAAAGTTCAAACATTTGTGTAATGGATTTATCTAAGTAAAAATAAGGAGAAATGGAGAAATATTAGAATACACCACAGCAAAAATCTATAAATGAGGGAAGATTTGACCCTTCATTTTTAAATAAGCCACTAATCCCTAAGACAGGAAAACAAAAATAAATCCACTTCTAGGCAAACTTACGTTAAGGAGAATAAATACTAAGGACACCCACAAAGTCAAGAAACAACTTGCAATAATAAAATGATAGACAGAGGACATTACATCAGCAATAATAGTTTGCACTAAGTGAAGGGGATATTATTTTTCAAAACATAAAGTGAAATAAGATGGGGGGAGGAGTCAAGATGGCAGAGAAGTAGCAGGCTGAGAGGACATCAGGCAGCAGGAGATCAGCTAGATAGCCTATCAAACCATTCTGAACACCTACGAATCCAACAGGAGATCGAAGAGAAGAAAAACAACAATTCTAGAAACAGAAAATCGACCACTTTCTAAAAGGTAGGACCAGCGGAGAAATGAATCCAACGTGACGGGAAGATAGACCCCGGGGGGAGGGGCCGGCTCCTGGCAAGCGGCGGAGCACAAAATCAGGATTTTTAAAAGTCTGCTCCACGGAGGGACATCGCTCCAGAGTCTAAACTGGGGTGAAGACCTCACGGGGACAACGTGGATTCAGGTCCCGCAGGGTCACAAAAGGATCAGGGGTGTCTGAGTGTCACAGAGCTCACAGGTATTAGAGCGGGGAAGCCGGCTGCGGAGACAGAGCCGAGGAGTGAGCTCTCAACTCGGGGTTTCCTAGAGCCATGGTCTGTGACACTGGCCGGTGCTCTGTGCGAGGGGTCCCCACAAGATCCGGGGAGACTCCGACCCGGGAGAGCTCAGGGATCTACGGGGTTCAAAGACTCCAGGTGGGACTCTGCCAGAGAAAGAGACGCTTGGTCACAGGCTGGGTGAGCTCGGAGCGCTCCCAGAAGCCAGTGAGACGGGACTGATTACGCACGATTTTCTCCAAGCACAGCTGGAGGCTGGGGGGACGGGAGTGATTAAGTGCTTTTCTCTGAAGGTGCACTAAAGGCTGGGGCCCCGAGCTCTTGGCTCCTCCGAGCTGGAGATTGGGAGGCCACCATTTTCATTCCCGTCCTCCAGAACTCTACGGAAAGCGTTCAGGGAACAAAAGCTCCCGAAAGCGAACCTGAGAGGATTACTTAGCCCGGCCCCTGGTAAGGGCGGTGCAATTCCGCCTGGGGCAGAGACACTTGAGAATCACTACAACAGGCCCCTCCCCCAGAAGATCAACAAGAAATCCAGCCAAGACCAAGTTCACTTAACAAGGAGAACAGCGGATTCTTATCTGGACAAAATGACAAGGTGGAAAAACTCACCACAAAAAAAAGAACAGGGTGCAGGACCTAAGGCTAGGGACCTAATCAATACAGACATTGGTAATATGTCAGATCTGGAATTCAGGATGATGATTCTCAAGGTTCTAGCTGGACTCGAAAAAGGCATGGAAGATATTAGAGAAACCCTGTCAGGAGAAATAAAAGCCCTTTCTGGAGAAATAAAAGAACTAAAGTCTAATCAATTTGAAATAAAAAAAGCTATTAATGAGGTGCAATAAAAAATGGAGGCTCTTACTGCTAGGATAAATGAGGCAGAAGAAAGAATTAGTGATAAGGAAGACCAAATGACAGAGAATAAAGAAGCTGACCAAAAGAGAGACAAACAACTACTGGACCACGAGGGGAGAATTCGAGAGATAAGTGATGCCATAAGACAAAACAACATTAGAATAATTGGGATTCCAGAAGAAGAAGAAAGAGAAATAGGAGCAGAAGGTATACTGGAGAGGATTATTGTAGAGAATTTCCCTAATATAGCAAGGGGAACAAGCATCAAAATCCAGGAGGTGCAGAGAATACCCCTCAAAATCTAGGAATTTGTCCACACTCCGCCATCTAATAGTAAAATTTACAAGTCTTAGCGACAAAGAAAAAATCCTGAAAGCAGCACGGGACAAAAAGTCTGTAACATACAATGGTAAAAATATTAGATTGGCAGCAGACTTATCCACAGAGACCTGGCAGGCCAGAAAGAACTGGCATGATATATTCAGAGCACTACACGAGAAAAACATGCAGCCAAGAATACTTTATCCAGCTAGGTTATCATTGAAAATAGAAGGAGAGATAAAAAGCTTCCAGGACAAACAAAAACTGAAAGAATTTGTAAACACCAAACCAGCTCTATAGAAACTATTGAAAGGGGTCCTCTAAGCAAAGAGAGACCCTAAAAGTATTATCAGAAAGGAACAGAGACAATATACAGTAACAATCACCTTACAGGCAATACAATGGCACTAAATTCATATCTCTCAATAGTTACCCTGAACGTAAATGGGCTAAATGCCCCAATCAAAAGACACAGGGTTTCAGAATGGATAAAAAAACAAAACCCATCCATATGCTGCCTACAAGAAACTCATTTTAGACCTGAAAACACCTCCAGATTGAAAGTGAGGGCGTGGAAAGCAATTTACCATGCTAATGGACATCAGAAGAAAGCTGGGGTGGCAATCCTTATATCAGGTCAATTAGATTTTAAGCCAAAGACTATAATAAGAGATGAGGAAGGACACTTCATCATACTCAAAGGGTCTGTCCAACAAGAAGATCTAACAATTTTAAATATCTATGCCCCTAACATGGGAGCAGCCAACTATATAAACCAATTAATAACAAAATCAAAGAAACACATTGACAAGAATACAATAATAGTTGGAGACTTTAACACACCCCTCACTGAAATGGACAGATCATCCAAGCAAAAGATCAACAAGGAAATAAAGGTCTTAAATGACACACTGGACCAGATGGACATCACAGATATATTCAGAACATTCCATCCCAAAGCAACAGAATACACATTCTTCTCTAGTGTCCATGGAGCATTCTCCAGAATAGATCACATCCTGGGTCATAAATCAGGTCTCCACAGGTATCAAAAGATTGGGATCATTCCCTGCATATTTTCAGACCACAATGCTCTGAAGCTAGAGCTCAATCACAAGAGGAAATTTGGAAAGAGCACAAATACATGGAGACTCAACAGCATCCTTCTAAAGAATGAATGGGTCAACCAGGAAATTAAAGAAGAATTGAAAAAAAGCATGGAAACAAATGATAATGAAAACACAATGGTCCAAAACCTGTGGGACACAGCAAAGGCAGTCCTGAGAGGAAAATATATAGGGATACAAGCCTATCTCAAGAAACAGGAAAGGTCTCAAATACACAACCTAACCCTACACCTAAAGGAGCTCGAGAAAGAACAACAAAGAAAGCCTAAACCCAGCAGGAGAAGAGAAATAATAAAGATCAAAGCAGAAATCAATGAAATAGAAACCAAAAAAAACCAATAGAACAAATTAATGGAACTAGGAGCTGGTTCATTGAAAGAATTAATAAGATTGATAAACCCCTGGCCAGACATATCCAAAAGAAAAGAGAAAGGACCCAAATAAATAAAATCACGAATGAAAGAGGAGAGATCACAACCAACACCAAAGAAATACAAACAATCATAAGAACATATTATGAGCAACTCTATGCCAACAAATTTAACAATCTGGAAGAAATGGATGCTTTCCTAGAGACATATAAACTGCCAAAACTGAACCAGGAAGAAATAGAAAACCTGAATAGGCCCATCACCAGTAAGGAGATTGAAAGAGTCATCAAAAATCTCCAAACAAACAAAAGCCCAGGGCCAGATGGCTTCCCAGGGGAATTCTACCAAACATTTCAAGAAGAATTAATTCCTATTCTCCTGAAACTGTTCCAAAAAATAGAAATGGAAGGAAAACTTCCAAACTCATTTTATGAGGCCAGAATCACCTTGATCCCAAAACCAGACAAGGATCCCATCAAAAAAGAGAATTACAGACCAATATCCTTGATGAACACAGATGCGAAAATTCTCACCAAAATACTAGCCAATAGGATCCAACAGTACATTAAAAGGATTATTCACCATGACCAAGTGGGATTTATTCCAGGGCAGCAGGTTTGGTTCAACATCTGCAAATCAATCAATGTGATACAATACATTAACAAAAGAAAGAACAAGAACCATATGATACTCTCGATAGATGCTGAAAAAGCATTTGACAAAGGGCAACATCCCTTCCTAATCAAAACTCTTCAAAGTGTAGGGATAGAAGGCACATACCTCAATATTATCAAAGCCATCTATGAAAAACCCACTGCAAGTATCATTCTCAAAGGAGGAAAACTGAGAGCTTTTCTGTTAAGGTCAGGAACACGGCAGGGATGTCCGCTATCACCACTGCTATTCAACATAGTACTAGAAGTCCTAGCCTCAGCAATCAGACAACAAAAAGAAATTAAAGGCATCCAAATCGGCAAAGAAGAAGTCAAACTATCGCTCTTTGCATATGATATGATACTATATGTGGACAACCCAAAAGGATCCACTCCAAAACTGCTAGAGCTTGTACAGGAATTCAGTAAAGTGTCAGGATATAAAATCAATGCACAGAAATCAGTTGCATTTCTTTACACCAACAACAAGACAGAAGAAAGAGAAATTAAGGAGTCAATCCCATTTACAATTACACCCAAAACCATAAGATACCTAGGAATAAACCTAACCAAAGAGACAAAGAATCTATACTCAGAGAACTATAAAGTACTCATGAAAGAAATTGAGGAAGACACAGAGAAATGGAAAAATGTTCCATGCTCATGGATTGGAAGAATAAATATTGTGAAAATGTCTATGCTACCTAAAGCTATGTACACATTTAATGCAATGCCTATCAAAATCCCATCCAATTTTTTCAAAGAAATGGAACAAATAATCCTAAAATTTATATGGAACCAGAAAAGACCTCGAATAGCCAAAGGAATATTGAAAAAGAAAGCCAAAGTTGGTGGCATCACAATTCCAGACTTCAAGCTCTACTACAAAGCTGTCATCATCAAGACAGTATGTTACTGGCACAAAAACAGACACATAGATCAATGGAACAGAATAGAGAGCCCAGAAATAGACCCTCAACTCTATGGTCAACTAATCTTCGACAAAGCAGGAAAGAATATCCAATGGAAAAAAGACAGCCTCTTCAACAAATGGTGTTGGGAAAATTGAACAGCCACATGCAGAAAAATGAAATTGGACCATTTCCTTACACCACACACGAAAATAGACTCAAAATGGATGAAGGACCTCAATGTAAGAAAGGAATCCATCAAAATCCTTGAGGAGAACGCAGGCAGCAACCTCTTCGACCTCAGCTGCAGCAACTTCTTCCTAGGAACAATGCCAAAAGCAAAGGAAGCAAGGGAAAAAATGAACTATTGGGACTTCATCAAGATCAAAAGCTTTTGCACAGCAAAGGAAACAGTTAACAAAACCAAAAGACAACTGACAGAGTGGGAGAAGATATTTGCAAACGACATATCAGATAAAGGGCTAGTATCCAAAATCTACAAAGAGCTTAGCAAACTCAATACCCAAAGAACAAATAATCCAATCAAGAAATGGGCAGAGGACGTGAACATACATTTCTGCAAAGAAGACATCCAGATGGCCAACAGACACATGAAAAAGTGCTCCACATCACTGGGCATCAGGGAAATACAAATCAAAACCACAATGAGATACCACCTCACACCAGTCAGAATGGCTAAAATGAACAAGCCAGGAAATGACAGATGCTGGCGAGGATGTGGAGAAAGGGGAACCCTCCTACACTGTTGGTGGGAATGCAAGCTGGTGCAACCACTCTGGAAAACAGCATGGAGGTTCCTCAAAAAACTGAAAATAGAGCTACCTTATGACCCAGCAATTGCACTACTGGGTATTTACCTAAAGATACAAACGTAGTGATCCGAAGGGGCACGTGTACCCGAATGTTTATAGCAGCAATGCCCACAATAGCCAAGTTATGGAAAGAACCTAGATGTCCACAACAGATGAATGGATAAAGAAGAAGTGGTGTATATATATACAATGGAATACTATGCAGCCATCAAAAGAAATGAAATCTTACCATTTGCGACGACATGGATGGAACTAGAGGTTATTATGCTTAGCGAAATAAGTCAACTGGAGAAAGACAACTATCATATGATCTCCCTGATATGAGGAAGTGGAGATGCAACGGGGGTGGGGGTTAAGGTGGTAGGAAAAGGAAAAAGGAAACAAGATGGTATCGGGAGGGAGACAAACCAAGACACTCTTAATGTCATAAAACAAACTGAGGGGGGTGGGGAGGAGAGGGATTGGGAGAGGGTGGGGGGGTTACATTATATGTTTAAATTAAAAAAAGCTTAAATAAAAAATATATTTAAAAATATACAATATTGATAAAAATGGAAATTGACAAAATGCAGAGAAAAACCACAGAAGAGCAATAAAATGAAGTGGCCAAATTACCAACTTTGGAATTATAACTTCTAAATGTCATAGAGACCTTAAAAATATAAAAAGAAAAATTGTACTTGTTTTAGTCAAGATGGACATTCTTGTATTTACTAGTGAAGCTGAAATCTGTCCAGGTTCAACAGCTGCTGTGCTATTTCTAGGTCCTTAATTCTATACCAGGTCTAATAACTCCACTTATTACTTCCTTTCTTTCTACCATTTGCAAAGTTAAGTTCATGTTGATTAACGAGCTAGATGAATCAAGATAACTTCAAAACTTCTAAGAAGAATTAGGGAAATTTTTCTTTGCTACTTTCATACAGAGTAGGATTAACAACTTCTGGCAATATATAATCAAATTAAAAATGAGGGGCATTTGGGTGGCTCAGGGCATGTTAGGTTAGGCATATGCCTCCTGCTCAGGGCATAATCTCAGGTTCCTGGACTGGAGGCCCTCATTGGGTTCCCTGCTCAGCAGGGAGTCTCCTTCTCCCTCTTCCTCTGCCTCTCCCCTACTCTTGTTCTCTCTCTCTCTCTCTCTCTCTTGCTCTCAAATAGCCTTAAGAAACAAAAAACAAAAAGAAAGAAAAAAAATGAACATAGCATACAATTCAGAAATTCCCCTTCAAAGTACTTATCTTAAATAAATTTTCAAAAAGGCCAAAGAATTTTTATTTCAACATTGTATATAATAAAAAAGAAATGGGAAAAATTCCAAAAAAAAAAAAAACCAAGAGGGAAAATAGATCACTGTCTATTCATAAAAAGACATAATGCAAAGGATGAGTCAAAATGAGTGGATTATCTAAATACAACATGTATAAATCTGGGAGACATGATATTAAGAGAAAAAAAGCCCTTCAGAATGAGAAGTTCTTACAAAGAATTATGTGAACCTTCTGATGTCTGGGTGGCTCAGTCTACTTTCATCTCAGGTCATGATCCTGGGGTCCTGGATCAGGCTCCCTGCTCAGCAGGAAGCCTGCTTCTCTCTCTATGGGACACTGCCCCTACTTGTGCTCTTTCTCTCTGACAAATAAATAAAATCTTTAAAAATCTAATTATGTGAACCTTTGACAAATAAATAAAATCTTTAAAAATCTAATTATGTGAACCTTAAAGGCAGTAATACATTAATTATATATATGAACTAAAACATTTGTATTGAAGTATAAAATCTGCACGAGATTGATGCATGCCATCCATGGAATCGGTTCCTTCAAGAAAGGTGGAGGATAAGTAGAGAAGATACTTAAAGCAACTGTGGCCATAATAATTATCCATTAAATATGTATATTTGTATAGCATGGGTAATGGGTACATGAGCATTTAATTATTTTTCTATATTCTCAGTATATTTGAAATATCTGATACGATTGAATTAAATTAGGCAGGGCCTGGATTTCAAGTGACACAAATAAAACTCCAGAAAGTTAAAGCTAGCAGAAAATTTGCTGACTCATGACTTAAATATTTGTGGACAACAGTCATCAGGCACAGATGGATCTGAGTACTCAAATAATATCACAGGTAGTCTGCCCCTGGGTCTTAAGCCTATGTGCTTTCCTTCTTCCTTCTTTATCTCAGTTCCCCTTGCCTTATTTCATTCTGCCCACCCCTCTCCATGTGATGGAAAAGATGGTCCTAGGCAGCTTCCCTCTTATAAGGCCTCTGTATCTCACTATCTCACAAAGAAAGAAAACATTAAGACCAGCCTCTCAGAATGGCACTGAATTGCATGGTCCTGCACTGGACAAAGATTGAGCAGTCTCCCACAGACTATGGTGAAGAGTTGCGTTGGCAGTTCGGTAGTATGCGTTAGTCAGACTTTATTGGTTACTTATGGTGAACACCTTGGTTGGTGACCTATTTTAGAAGTTCTGCTCATGTGCTGCCTAATTATTCACTATTTTTAAATATATCTCTTGGAATAAGGTAATTCCATTGGCTGGCTTGTGGTGGGGTTATGTGAGGAAGTGGTTCTAATTAACCGTCCAATGGAAAGGAGGAGGGAACTCCCAGAAGGAAGTCAAGCAGGGAAGACAAAGCAACCAGTTACATCAAATATACGAAACAGTAAGCTGACATATATCCAATGTTATTGTGAAACTTCAACCTATTCCTCTCAGCCTTTGACAGATTGACGACAAAAAGTAAGGACACAGAAGATTGGAATAAGATAATAAATAAAGGAGGAGTAATACATTTGTATCATATGGAGAACAGGGCTTCTCTTCACGCTTTCATGAAAAAATTAATCTTACAGTGGACGAAAACAAATCTTTAAAAATATCCCAGACTAAAAATTTTTCAGGCTGAAGCTTCTGATCAGGATCAACAGGTTAGTATTAAAAATAATAATAGTAATAACAAATGCCCAAAGTACATGGAAAATAACTTAAAAATTGTCTCTCTAAGTAACTATCAGGCCAAAAGGAAATGAGTAAGAACGTTCAAGAATAATGAAAAGACGCATTTCAGAGAACACATACCCCTAACTGTATATGGTTTACCATCAAAATATAGCTCATTATTTTAAAGCTTTGGTCACTAGCAGCCCACCATCATTCCCAGTCTTTGCCCTCTCTCCACTGATTTGCATTGCTTTAGTACCATAAATCCCTTTAAGAATCTAATGAAAGCTCTTTCCCCTAGAAAAATGCACAGGTGCGATAAAAAATGAATGCATGTGTACACAAATACTGCATATATTTCAAATATACCAAAATCTGTGTGTCCCAAGTTCAAAATCTTTTCCTTAAACTTTTAATTTTAATCCAAAACAAACAAATGTCCCTTTGTCTTAATACTTTGAAAAATCTCTGGTTATTGTCCTAGTTTTATGTTCCTGACATGGATTCCCTTAAGTGGACCATCTAAGTCTACCATGAAAACTGATGAAAACTGACTGTCATCTCCCTGAAAACAAACAAACAAACAGAAAAACACAATACAAAAAAACCCCAGACAACCCAGAAGTTTTAATGTAGAGAGAAGACCATTTTGTGAAGGACAGTTGAAGCTCTCAACTGGTATGCAAAGATGTTTTTCCACTTGCTGAAAGTGAGTAAAGACCAGTCAGTAAGTCTTGAGGCACCTTGATGACCTCAAAGGAAATGGTCCTAGCTTATGAATGATCATTACTTTTTCTTATTTTTCTGTGGATTAAACAAGATCAGGCTGGAAGATTTAAGCATGTATATACTTAAAAGCAGAGAGGAAACAAAAGCAAAATAAACAAAAGGTAAAATTCATGTAGAAAAAAAACCACAACTGCTTCATACTATAGAATGATACTCTGTAAGGTATTAATGTTCATGAAAATAGAAATTTATCTGTTCTACTTTCCACAGTGGTCCCAGTATCTGAACCAGTACCTGTTCTAGTAGGAGCACAATAGATATTTTTTGAATCAATGAATACGAAATAATCTACTTTTCATTTTGGTTCCTTGTCAAGGTCTTTGCCTATTTCTGTCTGATGGGGAAATTCTTCATGTGGATTCTCAAGTATGAATAGAGTCTATTAAGTTCAGATCTAGGAAGGGGAGTAAGAGAACCAACTTTACTAACTGCCTGTATCTTACTTTCCAACTTCAGTTTCAATCTCTCTCCTGCTAAATTAACATCAGAAATTCTTACAGGAGAGACGTCATCCTCTGCCCTCACTCCTTAAAATATGAATAACCTACCAACTCTAAGGTCTCAAAAGGAAACTCATAGTAATTCATAACTCAATAAGCCTAAAACCCCCACAAAGTGGGGGGGGGGCATTAGATTTCATTCAATGGGCATGTGTATTAATACTTCTACTGAAGGAAGGGGCTTCAGTGTCTTCATGTAGCTTTTGATTTTGTTTATTTTGTTTTCTTATGAAAGAATAAAAGATGGTTACTTTATTTAGATACCAGATGAATGCCAACTGAATTACAAGAATATCAGCAGAATGGTTGAAATGAAAAGAACCAGCAGTACCATGTGGTCACAAAAATGGGGAACAACCAGAATTCCCAAATATTACTTGTAAGACAATAAATTGGCACAATCACTAAGGGAAATTATTTGGCAATATCTATTAAAGCTTAACATTAATACTCTATGACCAGCAATTCCAATTCTAGATATGTACCTAATATACAAATATTCACAAGGAAAAAATGCGGAAACATGACCTACCAACATTATTCTATAATAGTTAAAAATAGAAGCAACCCAAATGTTCAACAATAGAATGGATCAATAAATTGTGGTGATTTCATACAGCAAAATCCTATATAGCAATGAAAGTGGACAATCTTTCTGCTACATGCAGTAACTTAGAAGAAACTTTGGTAAAACATTACCAGACACAGTGAGTGTATACTGCGTGATTCCAATGGACTTCAATGATGTTAAAAATGTATACACTGTGTCTCCCTAAATAAATATATGCCTTCTAATGGAAGGAGTCAAATTTCTTGTTTAAATATATCTGCCTCACTTTGACTTCTGAAAAGATAGAGCAGAGGTACTTCTATGCACGGTTAAAGCCCTGGGCACGGTTTGTCAAACAAACATAAGTAGACACTGAAAGATGGAAAGAATAAGACAGACTGTCTAGTGACCTCAGGACAAGAGGAAAGACTTGGTAGTTAAGGTCTCTGGATTTTCTTTTTACTACAAACATCCCAGACAAGAGCTGAAGATGCCAATGACCCTGAAATGCCAATAAGCACAGACAAAAATGTCCCAACAAAAGTCAGTTGGAGAAAGACAACTATCATATGATCTCCCTGATATGAGGAAGTGGAGATGCAACAGGGGTGGGGGTTAAGGGGGTAGGAAAAGAATAAATGAAACAAGATGGTATCAGGAGGGAGACAAACCAAAAGAGACTCTTAATGTCATAAAACAAACGGCAAGGGGTGGGAGGAGGGGGGTTGGGAGAGGGTGGTGGAGTTACATTATATGATTAAATAAAAATGAAAATAAAAAAAAAAAAAACAAAAAAAGTGAACTCTCTCTTGAACCAGAGGACCAGGAAAGGTGAAGACTAACAAGACAAACAAGTAAATAACTAGTCCATACCAGACAAATGTCACAGAGAAGACTGTGGTCCTGTCCCCACCCATGCTGGCAAAACCCAAATGGAGATCCTGGACTTCTAGCCTCATGAGGTTACAGTTAAGTGCCTCAATCTCCCATGAGGGATGGTGTTATAGGAGACCACATAGAGAACCAAGACTTTCATCTCCTCTAGTAATGAGGTCTTTCTCTCTTCCCCTGGTGATAGCAGAGACCACATGAAATGCCTGAGTTTTCATCCTCTGCCAGCTTTAGGAAACATTTCTCCCCTCCTCAGGAGGGGTATTGTCAGAGGTCAACTATTAAAGAGTTAATACTTTTTCCATTCATCATCCAACAGTTACAAGGCAATTGCCATTATCATACCACTAGAGCTCAGTAGTGGTCCCCAAATCCCAGCTCCCTCCAACAATTATAAGGTATTTCCCTACCTCAGGAGTCAACAGATGTCAAGTAGAGGAACCGGGACTTCTACTTCCACCTGGAAGAAATAAGGCAGTGCCCCACCCTCCCCTGCTAGAGTGATGTCAACAAAATTAGCTAAACAGAAGTTCAAATAAGGTACGGAGTCTCATAACAGAATGAAAATATCCAGATTTTACTTTTAAAATTCTTAATCATAACAGGAACCCAAAGAATCTCAAACTGAATGAAACAAAAGAATCAATACATACCAATATTGAGAGGACAGAAATATTACCATTATCTTTTAAAATATTAAGGTAGCTATAGTAAAAAATACAAAAGCAAACATTCTGAATATGCTCAAAAATGGAAAACACACAAAAACCTTAGCAAATAGAGATTCTAGGAGAAAAGTAGAAGAAGCACAAAGAGCAGATTGTTTTTTGAAGTGATCAATAAAATTGACAAACTTCTGGCAAGACTGACCAAAAAAAAAAAAAAAAAGGAAAGACACAAATTACCAGTATTAAGAGTGGACCAGTAACAATCTTTGTTCACAGAGTTACAGTTCAATAAGTGTTATCATGCTTGGCCACTTAAACCATTTCTACTAGAACCAATGATAGCTGTGAATGCACATCCTAATTAGTTTTGTGCCTCTATATATATCATAGCTAGGAGAGATATGTGTATGTTTTATGTGTGTGTATGATTTTAAATCTGATGGATGTCAGGATGTTATATGGCCATTTCTTAGGCCAAAGTTCCACAGAAAGTTTTAAAATGTCTTTGCATTTTAGTGTGTATGTTCCTATATAGTGTTTTTTGCTACTATTTTGTGATGTTTCTGTTACTTTGTGAGTGAACTATAAATTATCGAAATCATTTGCTTAAAGAAGCTACATAAATGTTTGAAAACAATCAAAACAACATGTTTCACCTCTAATGGCAATTCCAAAAAAATGAATTCTAAAAATAGGCTCTTCTAAAATGTTAGGGATCTTGAATTTTTTATGAGAGCTATATCTTCAAAAAAAAAATGTGTAAAATCCCAACCAGGAGAATGAAGAACTAGTACGGATCTGATACTTTCTAAAGAGCGAAATAGTATGTGCTCAATTTTTTATTTATTCTTCACACCAGTCTTCCATAATAATGAGGTGGACATTCTTAATCTCATTTCCAGGGAGGAAACTGAGATTTTGTGAAACTGAATTTTTACTCCAAGTCAGACAACTGATAAATGCAAAAGTTAGTATTTCACAATTCACAGCCTTGTAAAATATTAGACTGCCTCTCAAATAGTGGAGAAAAATAACCAGGATGTTTAAATTATATTATGTTTACTTTTAAAAACTCTCATAAATTTTTGGCCTTAGTTCTATACACAGGAGAATAATTGAGAAAACTGAAACGGGCCCGGTTGCTACCTGATCCAATCAAGTGATCTCTGATACGGCAAATTGGTATTCTTCCTATTCATTCCCAAACAATGTCCGTTGAGTTATTTTCTGACAAAGATGTCCTTCTTTTTGTCTAGATTTGTCTCAGTAGTGATCTGATTTTGCAGATAGTGCTGAAAATAAGCTTCCAGTCATTCTTCTGGCCTCCTCAAAAGCTCAGTTCCAGCATGTCACTGGTGATTTATGGCTACTCACTACTTGGCATCATCAAGGGGGTAGAAAATATATTTGCCCTCAGGAAATGAAAAGGAAACATAAATAAAAATTGCATGGTTGATTGGCCTGTTTCTGGTGAGGTAGGCAACACTTAATAGAAATCACTTTTTCCTCTCTGTTTCTAGCTTGCTCTATCACTAAAATAAATGGAATTTTTGTCTGGATGCCTTCCCTTACTCTACTTTTAAAACATAATTAAGTCCAGAAGAAAGGAAGTC
This sequence comes from Taxidea taxus jeffersonii, assembly GCA_003697995.1. NCBI lineage: Eukaryota > Metazoa > Chordata > Mammalia > Carnivora > Mustelidae > Taxidea > Taxidea taxus. The sequence goes on along the minus strand of ML111751.1, from coordinate 65,994 downwards.
CAATTAGCTCTTGTGTGGTCATCAAAGACCAAATTAGGAAGTGTCTTCTGCTGAGGGAAAGGGGAGGCCACACCTGGCCAAGGAAATGCCTGGGCCTCATGCAATCACCATCCCCTCAGGTGTCTAATATGTGGATGAACAAGAAGGACAAAAACAAACAAGTTGGCAAACAAAAAATGGCTAGGTAAGCTGGGTTACAGAGCAGTGTGGGAACAACCCAAAATATTTCAATACAGGGCACCTGGGAGTCTCAATTTGTTAAGTGTCTGCCTTCAGCTCAGGTCCTGGGATCCAGCCCTGCATCAGTCTCCCTGCTCAGTGGGGCATCTGCTTCTCTCTCTCTCTCTTTTGTTCACCCTCTCTCTCGTTCTCTGTCTTTCAAACAAATAAATAAAATCTTTAAAAAAATGATTTACATAAACGAATAAGCAAGAACAATTGAGTTCATATTTCCAGATATATGTTCTGATCACCCTGCATTAGGGACAATGTAATAGTAACTAAAGGTATATCAATAACAATTTCTTATCTTTCGTAATACTTTAATTTTCAATATGTTTCTCTTAAATTTCTGCACTTGTGGCACTAAGCAGCACTCCAAGGAAGAATAAGCCAGTGCTAGGCTTCTGTTTTTGTTTTTTGTTTTTTGTTTTTTTCCCAGACTGTGAGAATCAGGCTCAGAAAAGTTAAGGATCTATCCACTTGGTTCCAGGGAGAGCTGCCAACTGCTAACTTACTGGATTCTTCATGATGTTGTGTGGTGGATGGATCAGGCTGTATCCCTTACCCTATCTTGATATTTCTACCATGGTAAAAATATCCATGTTGCAAAACAAGTAAACTTTCCATGACTATTGCCTCCTTTGGGAAGATCAAATGGCAAGAAGATAAAAGAGAACTAATATGTTGACCAGCACATAGAAGACTATATGCTCCTAGCTGTAAACTTTCATCAGACTCTTAATTCTAGGAAACAAACTGAGGGTTGCTGGAGGGGAGAATGGAGGGCATAGGATAACTTGGGGATGGGCATTAAGAGGACACATGATGTGATGAGCACTAGGTGTTATGCACAACTGATAAATTATTGGACACCCTATCTGAAACTAATGATGTTCTTGAAGTTGGCTAATCGAATTTAAATAAATAAATAATTAAACCATCATAAAAGTTATGAGGTAGTATTATATCCCTTTTTCGTATACACATGCACACACATACACAGACATGCATAGTAATAATGCCAAAAGTGGTGACATTCTTCCTCAAGAATGTATGGGTAGATAGTGGAAGATAAATGTCAGTCTCAACTCTGCTATACTTTTCCAAACTTTGTTCTTCCCAAAGGCATTTGTACAGAGCTTTCCTATAAAGGATCATGGAGAAGGAACAAAAATATTTTTATTTTTATTATCTTTAAATTTTGTATTTAAATTCAGTTTAATTTGCACAGAGTGTACTATTAGTTTCAGAGGTAGAATTCAGCGATTCATCAGTTGCATACAATACCTGGTGTTCATTACTTGAAGTGCCCCTTAATGCCCGTCACCCAGCCACCCCCATCCTCCCACCTATCTCTCTTCCAGCAACCTTCTGTTTGTTTCCTACAGTTAAGAGCCTCTTATGGTTTGTCTCCCTCTCTGCTTTTGTCTTAGTTTATTTTTCCTTCCCTTCCCCTATGTTCATCTGTTTAATTTCATAAATCCCACCTATGAGTGAAATCATATGGTGTTTGTCTTTCTCTGACTGACTTACTTCACTTAACATAATGGCCTCTAGTTCCATCCACATCATTGCAAATGGCAAGATTTCATTCTTTCTGATGGTTGAATAATATTTTGCTGTGCATGTACATGCACGTGTGTGTGTGTGTGTGTGTGTGTGTGTGTGTGTGTTGGTATACCACATCTTCTCTATCCATTCATTTGTTGATATACATCTGGGCTCTTTCCATAATTTGGCTCTTGTGGACATTGCTGCTATAAACACTGGAGTGACATGCCCCTTCAAATCACTATGGTTGTGTCCTGTGGATAAATACCCAGTAGTAGAATTGCAGGGTCATAGGGTCTCTTTTTAACATTTGAGGAACCTCCATACTGTTTTCCAGAGTGACTGCACCAGCCTGCATTCATAAAATCAGTATTACGTAGAATCTAAAGCTCAGAGAAAATATGTCATCTGCCCATACTCTCAGAGCTAACAAATGAAGACTTAATAAACAAAGGTTAACAAGCCAGATATTGGCAAGGTGTCCAAGGTTAGCGCTTGTGCTCTTTTAGATTACTCAATATGATCTAGAGCTTACGAGCTGAAGTGTGAGAAGAGCCCAAAGATTTGCTAAGACTGAGTCATGTTAGTCTTAAGGATACCAGTCTGCATTTGCCTCAGTAGCTCTGTCCTCAAAAGATAACCAGTTAAAGCCTTAAGAAGTCATATAAACATACTATAGCATGGTGTTTTATCAGGCAGAAATCACCAATGGACATATAGCTTCTGAGCGAAAGAACTGTTCAGTGGCTGCAGTGAGCTGGCGGCCATGGCTGCAATAAACGGCACTCACAGTCCAAGAATTTGTTGTGATGGTGGTTGTGTTAGTAACAGGCATAGGCGTAGTTAAGTTTCTCATTGAAGTGCTCTATGTAGAGGAGAGGAAGCTCTGTCCCCTCCATGGAAACAGGGGATGGAGTCATAAAAGGAACAGGAGACTGAAAACTGGCTTTAGTTTTCAGTTATATTTTAGTCTAATTTTACATCTATCTCATTGGTGTGTTGGTGTCTTCTGTTGAGAGAAAAATTGGATGAATTTCACTCTAGAAACTCTTAAATTATCATTGTAACTACTCAGAAAAATATAGACTGTCATAACCAAAAGCAACATGTAAGGAAGCATTCCATTTATATTTGTTAGTGTCTCATAGGTGGAAAGAAGTCCATAGGTTTTTAATAGTTATCTTGGACAGTATTGCCTCCCTGGGGAATCTACCCACAAAGGCCACCTTGCTATTCCTAAATCACCAATCCGCTTATGCAAAGATAAGGACTACTGATGATTTGCAAATCAACAACAGTAGCATCCTGCCTTTTTCTTCCCATTATCTCCAAGCTACCTCTTGCCCTCTTGTCTCTTTTATTGCCCCTCTTAATTGCTCCTCTTGATTCTCCCTTCTGCCATAATATCTTCCTTCATTTTTACTACACGTGTGACTCCTCCTCTTCTTTGTTGTTTTTCATTGTCTAAGTTCTGATATGCACTCATCCACTGCAAATGCCAGAAGCTTGCTGCAAAGAAAGTACAACTTGAGCACAATCTATAACCAGGAGTTCTGTCCATGAGTGAGATTCCACAGTTTGCATTCAGAAGTCTCTAAGCCACTCCTGCTACTATCTACCTTCTTTTTGCTGTTATTGTTCTTACGTGATTGGATTTCTTGAAATCCATCCTTGGTGTCACCATCTGTAGAGTGGAAATAAAAAGAACACATCTCCTATTTAGTTTGTATAGATGGAGTTACTGTTCACAAGTGTAGGTTTTTGAGTCACACACCTGGGTGAATTTTGGAGTTCTAGCGTTTACCAGCTCTATGCCTTTTGATAAGTTACTTAAACTCTGATGTCTCTATCCACATAATAACATATAAGAATGTCTTGCAGGCTTATTTTAAGAATTCAAGGAAAATTACAGTCGAAGTCTTTAGTGCAGCGCTAAGTTTTTGCACACGGTACTCTTGTATAATGCTAAAGATCGAGCCCTTTGGTGAGGGCAGCTAATAATGGGATAACAGTACTCCCCAAAGATGTCAGTCTTAATCCCTAAAACCAATGAATATGTCACCTTACACAGTAAAAGGGACTTTTCAGTTTTTATTCAGTTAAATATTTTAAAAGGAAGAGCTTATGCCTATAAGACATACCTCCACTTGTATTATCCAAGTGGCCTCAAAATAATAGCAACTTCTTATAAAAGGAGACTGTGAGGGCCAAAGCCATCAACATATGAGATATGACAAAAGAAGCAGAGGTTGGTGTGACACTTTGAAAATGGAATAAAGAGCCACTAGCCAAGGAATGTGAGCTACCTATAGAAACCAGACAAAAACAAGCAACAGTCTTCCCCACAAATCTCCACAAGGAATGAAACTCTGTCAACATGTTGGTGTTAGTCCATATGATTCATTTAACACTTCTCACCTCCAGAACTAAAAGATAATATGCTTAACATGTTTTAAGCCTCAAGAATGTGTATTAATGTGTTACAGAGGCAATAGGAAACTAGGACTAGAGAAAAGGAAAATGTAACTAGAATGGTTCCCATTACCCTCTCTGTCCCTTCTATCTGTCCTTCCCCATTCAAGCCTGGCTCCTTATTTCCTTTACCACCCTGAGAGAAAGATGATAAGGGAAGGTGGAAAGAGAGAGGGAGAACAAGAGGAAAGCAAATCATTGGACATAGAGAAGATATTCTACAGCTGTCTTTATCTAAGAGAAGAAACCAAAGTCATGAGATCAACAAACAAACCACCCCCAACAAAAAATGCTTTTGTTTCATTTTGCCAGTACAGGACATCGAAACTGCATTCATTCCTCAACTCAACACAACCTGGGTTCTACTCAGATGACTCTAATAGAAAGATTTTTTTTTTTTTTGCCAACATCTAATAAGTAACATGTTCAAATCCAAAATTATAATATCCTTTCCACCTCTAAAACAACATTCTACAAAACAAATGATGATCTTATCTCTATCCTGTATTCAGGATTTTGAGAAATTCACTTAGTTATTCAAATTATGACTCTTAATATTTTCATCAACCACTCCATCACCTGCACTACTCTTAGGGGTACTTATTCAGAGATAGGTATCTTAAATCTGTTCCCTATCACTATGATCATCACCTCTTGCTTGGATATTAGTCTGAAGTATTATTCTGGGGCTCTGCCCCCTTCAGTTCAGAGATCCTGCTGCCATGCCCAACACATCAAAATGGAATTCTGATCTTGTTTAAAGATACTGATGATTACAGAGGGTGTTGAAACTTGAATAACATTAGAAGAGTAACAAGATGGTAAGGAAGAGGTAGTGGTAATTAACTAGGTGGACATATCAGAGTAGGAAAAAGAGAGGCATGGAAATGTTGGTGATAGATGAGTTAGATACAGTGAAATAGATCAAGTCTACTGAAGACAGTCAGAGCAGTTCCCTCATTGTTTGAAAAGGGAGTTTCACATAAAGAGCAAAAAGTAGAATGAATCAGGGATGTTGGATTGAAATGGAGATGCCAGTGCTAACTCATTATTTTCAATATAAACAGATAAGGATATATGCGAGTGAGAGTGAGTGTGTATGTGTGCATGTGCACATGTGGGTGCTTCTTCCATCCAAACACAGAACCGGGAGGAAGTATTACCCTGAGAGTGCATCCCTAGCACCTAGATCTTGATTTCTAAATACCATAGCACAGGTCATTGTTCCTCACAGAAGTGACCAAATCCAGGGCTGAGGCAGGAAAATATAGGAAAAACTTGGAACACCTTAGTGTCTCTAAGCAAGAAAAGGCTCAAAAAATGATTGTGATTTATCCAAAAACTCAATTAAGTTCTCTCACTCACCAGATATGGCTCAATTTGATTATAAAAAGAATAATAATCATGAGGTTATAACCTTCTAGTTAAATAGGAATCAGTATATTTACCTGGATACAAACAAATAAATAAATGCATTAATAGACATTTTGATGAGTAATGTGCTATTTACATAGTATCAAAATACCTTTCCACAAAATATTTATTAAATTATATAGGGAAAAAGAATTATTTTACGTTAATGAAGTCTGAGAGATGCCGCTTTAATCAAGTAATCAAAGATAACATCAGTAATAATGGGACAAATTGACATGTTTTGCCCTCTGATAGGAGGCAATGACAGAACACTGCATCCTTCTGCTAAAATTGTACAACTTGGTTCTAAAAATAATGAAACATTAGACAAACCCAAATTAAGGACATTCTGCAGAATAACCAGCTTAAAATATTGGAATGTGTCCAGTTCACAAAAAACCAAGGGAAGGGTGAGGAAATACTCCCTATTGAAGGAAACTAAAGAGCATAATAACTGAATCCAGTATGTATCTCTGGGCTTGATCCTTTTGTTAAAAGGAACATTTGGGGGACCATTGGCAAAAGAATGCAGTCTGCCAATTCAATGCTAATAACCTACCAGTGTTATTTTCCTCATTGTAATGATGGCATTGTAGTTATAAATGAGAAGGTCCTTATTTGTAGTTCATACTCAGCAAAATACTCAGTGTTACGAGGCATCACGTCAGCAACTCAGCCTCAAAAGATTCGGGGGAAAATGTTATTCGTACTGGACTTACCTTTACTGTATGATTAAGATTGTTTCGAAGAAAATGTTTTAAAAAGTGTGTGGTGACCTCCTATTGCCTGTAAGATGTAACTCCACCGCATTAATATACTATTCTCATTCCATCCTTGCCTACCAATTTCTTTCTGAAATACTTATTTATCTGCATTTGTGTTGGCTGCTTGTAAGCTTCTGAGATGAACACTTTGGTATGAAGTCTCAGTGTTTACAGGGTCTTGGAGGGAAAAACTTACTGAAATCTTGAAATCTTGATAAGTTTAGCTTAGAAAGAGATGTAGACATGAAAGAAAGAAGAAAGAAAGATAGGAAGGAAGGAAGAAAGGAAGGGAGGGAGGGAGGGAGGGAGGAAAGAAAGGGAGGGAGGGAGGAAAGGAAGGGAGAGACCTAGAAATCTTGCCTCAGGACAGAAAACTTTGGTGGCTGGCTGCAGTTAAATCCACCAGACTATTCACCATGCACTTGCATCATAAAACAACTTGCCTTTCCCTAAAGAGTCCATATTTTTTATTATTATTTTTATTTTTTATAACCATATAATGTATTATTAGCCCCAGGGGTACAGGTCTGTGAATCACCAGGTTTACACACTTCACAGCACTCACCATAGCACATACCCTCCCCAATGTCCATAACCCCACCACCCTCTCCCTCCCCCCTCCCCCCGGAAACCCTCAGTTTGTTTTGTGAGATTTAGAGTCTCTTATGATTTGTCTCCCTCCAGATCCCATCTTGTTTCATTTATTCTTTTCCTACCCCCCAAACCCCCCACATTGCATCTCCACTTCCTCATATCAGGGAGATCATATGATAGTTGTCTTTCTCCGATTGACTTATTTTGCTAAGCATAATACCCTCTAGAGTCCATACTTTGTTTTCTGTTTTCATTCAGGCCTTTCCATATATGTGATTATCCTTACCTGACCCACCCACCATTTTGTTCTTTTTAATAGAGAATATCTGCCCATCTTTCAAGATCATCAATCTTTTCCAGGGCAGTTAGAAAGAACACATAGCTCTATTATAACTGTCATTGCACCGTAATTATTTTTTTACCAATTCATCTCCTGACTTGGGATAAGTTCCGGGGGATAAACATTTAGTCATATTCATCCTGTAGCCCCCAGTGATGTTACAGTGCCTGCTACATTGTGAGCATTTATTGCTAGTCTTTGACTAAATGAGTGAATGAATGAAGTCCTGAATGAGTGAATGATAAATGAATGACAAAGCAGCCTCGAATTAGAGTGGAAAGTTGTTAACTAATTTTGTTCTTTATTACTTTGGTAAAAGTAAGACCACAGGACATTGCTGTGGTTTGTGAAAGTATTAATGCAAGATTTTTATGTACTTTTGCAAAGATAATGATAGTTTTTATCTCTATATGAACTTTCATATGCTTAAATATGGTTATTTTGTTAGGTTTTGGAAATTTACTTGGTGGGAAGTCGATGATGATAGTGTGACACTATGAGGAAAGAGAGCCTGGAATGATAAATGCTCTTAAATATTAAGAAAATGAAACCCAATGGGATTTACTATGGTCATACCACCCCACTTTCACCCATCTCTATTTATAGCATGTGGTATTCACTAAACCTTTTAACACTTGGAGGCAAAACATACAAACTTGGGGAGGAGGGCAGGGAAGAAATCACTACAGATTTGTGAGTTTTTGCCAATCATGATACCTCAAGAATTGCCAAACTATTGCAAAATAAAAACTTATTTGTAATTATTTGAAAATCACTATAAAAATATGCTCCATATTTAAGAGAAGATTTCATAGCTGTCCTAAAAACTCTGTGAAGTCATAATTTCATGTGTTGTTGATTTTATATCACTAGTTTTAGAGAGTGATCTTGTTTAAATTGTATCTCCACTAGATAAATCTACTTTTAAAAATATGATATAAGGGGTGTCTGGGTGGCTAAGTCAGTTGTGTCTCTGACTCTTGGTTTCAGCTCAGGTCATGAACTCAGAGCCATGAGATCAAGCCCCAAGTCGATCTCCACGCTCAGCAAGGAGGCTGCCTGAGATTCTGTCTCTCCCCTTCGGCCTCTCCCCCACACTCTCTCTAAAATAAATAAACAAATCTTTCAAAAATATTATAAAAAATACTTCAAAAGCTCTTCCACTTATCTGTATAGATCTGCCTTGGGTCCAGACACCACCCTTTGGAAGTTCTAAGTTCTTATTCCCAAATGAATAAATGAAACCATTTTTTAAAAATATTTTATTCATTTATTTGACAGACAGAGATCACACGCAGGCAGAGAGAGAGGAAGAAGCAGGTTCCCCGCTGAGCAGAGAGCCCGATGTGGGGCTCGGTCCCAGGACCCTGAGATCACGACCCGAGCTGAAGGCAGAGGCTCCAACCCACTGAGCCACCCAGGCGCCCCTGAAACCATTTTTAAGAGAGCAGTAAAGTAGTCTCAGCCAACAGTATTTGTATTCCATTAGCTACCTCTTCGAGTTTTACAGTATTCTGTCCTTCCAGTATTTGTGTTCTATCAGTGCACTTCAGTAAAATGTAGAAAGAGATCTTGATGATGGATTATTTATATGAAAATAGATGAGAGTTAAATTCCAAATGTGTATGAGAAGATGAACAGTGTAGGCTTCCCTTTCTGTCTGTTTAATCTAAACCAGGTTCTAGGTATTAGAGAATTTGGGGGGTTTTTGTATAGAAAAATGATATGTCCCCAACCTTTTGAAGCGAAAGCATTCAAATCAAGCTTAGGTGCCCCCCAAACCACACTGTGATGATGAAAACAAATAGAAGCTTTGTACTCATGTAGATTTTCCAATGAAGCTTTGAAAAATCTTTAATAAACATTCTCTCATTAATCCCTTTGCCAGGCCAAGCTGCAAGATGTGGAGATGGTAAAGCCATAAATCTAGTGAAATAAAGGGAATTTTTTTTTATAAAAAAGCTCTTTCTTTCTGATGCATTTTTTAAAAAAAAGAATACTAATTATATGTCATATACTAATTATATGTCAACTTATGGATGTTATTACAGGTAGAGGGAAAGTTAGGAAGAATTTGAGATTGTGGGTCCCTATCTTAGTTACTTCATTAGTTTGTCTATTTTGTACAGAATAATCCTGCCCACCCCGTCCACCTCATACAGTTGGTGTGAAGATCAAACACATGTGAAGCTTCTCTGTAAATTTTAAATTGCTTTTAAAAAATCTTCTGAAACCAGTTCAAACAAAACAAACAAAACACCATTCTCTGCAAGCTGTTAATCCATGCTGAACAATAATTTGGAGGATGTGTGATTATGTTTTGGCAATCAGAGGGCCTCCCCAGTCCCACCCTTGGTCCTTTCAAATATTCTTCCCACCACAGCAAAGTGACATGATCATCCCACTTCAAAAGGCCTAAAGGTTTCCTATCTCTCTTTGTATTAAGCCTGGTATATTGGTATAGAAAGGCCTCCAAGTACGTACAGAGTTTGCTTGTAGGTACTGCTAGGGCCATATTGCCTCTACCTCCATTCTTTTGTATCTGGTCCCCACCTGCCTTTCTTAGGTCCTCTGGAGGCTGCCCCACTTAGGACCTGTATCTGCACCATTCCTCAGAGCCACCATGTCTGTGCTGTTCTGGTTATCTTGTGCTGTCACACACACACACACACACACACACACACACACACACACACATACCCCTCTTAATTAATTCCGCCTCATCTTGAGGATCTGATTACTTCAAAAGATCATCTTTCACTAACCTTTAAACCCAGTTTTTTAACACCCTCCATCTTTAGAAGCCCCTTAGCCCTGTTCCGTGTCCCCCAGCTAACACCTTAAAAGCAGGTGTAATTGTACTCAGATGATTTGATTTATGGCTCTTTTCCCCTGTAAATTTTAACCTCCATGCGAACAATGGCTTTGTTTTTGCTCATCAATACATCTTCTGTTATGAGTACCAGCATCTGACACTAAATAAATAAATATTAGTTGAATAAATACATTTGAAAAAAGTGGATCCCAAAGTTCATAACATATTTAATCATCTTCTTTGATAAACTCATCTAAAGTTGAGGCTCTTCTGTTTACTTCTGAGAATTGATCAACCTACTACCAAAAGGGATGAAGAAATGGCTAGTTTCCCTATTGCATTGGATTAGACAACTTTGAATTGAGGGATGACAAGAGGTAATTGAGTTAATTGATAAATTTTCCCAAATATGTGCTTTTCTGAAACCTGGAACATTTCCTTTGTTACATTACAGAGAGGGTAATAGAAAAATCCCACAACAATAGAATTTGATTGTGCAGATGAAGAAAGTGAGGAAGAATCACTTAACTTAAAACATTTCGCCCTTAAAAATTAACCCACAGAAGTAGCATTTATAATTCAATTTCATTCATAAATGATAATGGGAAAGGAATGTAGTTTATCCAAATCTGTGGCTAATACAAGTTAACTTAATTTTTTTCTTTGAAATTTAGGATACTTTTCCCAGAAATTTCAGAAATCTCTTTCTATTTTACTCCAATAAGGAAAGAATTAAAATCAATTTAGATTTTCTGTTTATACGCCAACTGATAAAAGTCTGGAATATATATTGGGTATTGGGAGAAATTCTGAAGGTACAAATCCACCTCAGATAACCATGATATGATGCCTTGTGGATACTCAAAGTTATCCTTGTGTCATGAAAAATGATGGCAAAACGAGACATGACCCGTCATTCTGCCACCATTCTCGACCACATGTTTCAGCAGATACCTGCTCCCCCAAACCTTCATTTCCTTCATCTCTACTTTGGATGGTGTGAGCCAAGACTTGTAGTAATAAAAACCTACCAAACCCCAAATAAGATGAGATGAAATGATTATTCTAAGTATACTTCTCATTCTACCACATGTGTTAGAGAGGAAATGATCATTACTCAGATTTCCCATTGATTTTACTTAAAAAGAAAGAAAGAAATGTCTATTGTGACAGATCATGTACATCTTCCCATATCTGATTTATTTTATTTCCCCCAAGCTTCAGCTCCACACTTTGACTCAGATCTAATGCAATCCCCAAGGAACTGCCTTATTTCCGTCTCTGATGAGATTGGATCAGCCCTGCAGGACCCCTTTTCAGTGAAGCAGAAGATAAGTATACTTGATTTCCCCTAGTTAGCTGCCTATAGACATTTGGAAAGATTTCAGACTAGGATTCTGATTAACCTGCAGAAGAAAAATTCTGACTTATTTGTATATTACATTTGCATATTGTTTGATAATATGCAATATTGTTGAAAACACACTTGACACTATCTGCTTAATGGTAGCCAATACCAATGTCAATTTTTTAAAAATTTAAAAATTTTGCTCCGCCGCTTGCCGGGAGCCGGCCCCTCCCCCTGGGGTCTATCTTCCCGTCGCATTGGATTCACTTCTCCGCTGGTCCTACCTTTCAGAAAGTGATATGAGGAATTGGAGATGCAACGGGGGTGGGAGTTAAGGTGGTAGGAAAAGTAAAAATGAAAGAAGATGGGATCGGGAGGGAGAAAAACCAAAAGAGACTCTTAATGTCATAAAACAAACTGAGGGGGGTGGGGGGAGGAGGGGTTGGGTGAGGGTGGTGGGGTTACATCATATGTTTAAATAAAGCTTAAATAAAGTAAAAAAAAAAAAAATTAAAAATTTTCCAAAATATCCTTTAAGGAGAATTATTGTATCCATTTTGATCAATGCTTAACATCTCCTCAATATAGATAACTAAGTTCCCCTTCATTTCCTTTAATGTAAGCTGATTTTCCAAAATATCTGTCCCTAAAAAGGAGAGGAACGAAGCTATTCAGAATAGGTAAGTCACACGTACATTTACATCTTTTCGTACCAAAAGAGTCCAGTGAATTGGGTGAAAGCCCAAATCTAAATCCGAGTAATTCCAGGTAGGTTATGGTGCACACTGGTCATTCCTCATAACATATCTAAAACACTTCAGTACAGCTAGGCATAATTCAAGTCCAGAATAAGCTTTACTAATTCTTTTCTAGAAAAAAAAAAAAGGCACAAAATACTTTTGGAACAGCAACTTGTTTGGGTTACACTAGATGCTAAGATGCACAATTCCTAAACTCATAAACCCGTAGCATTAATGTATTTTTGTAGCAAAGCATGAAAGGTACATGCTTTGAATTTCAGGATAAGGCTCAGTGCATTTTCTTCTGAATAAACTTCCGAACAGCTTTGGGGTTAGAAACAGTTGGGGAGGGATGGGGTAAGGGGGAGCTGAGAGCCCAATGTGGGACTCCATCCTGGGACTCCAGGATCGCCACCTGAGCAGAAGGCAGTCGCTTAACCAACTGAGCCATCCAGGTGCCCTACACGACTGTTTCTGATATCAAGATGAGAGATATCCTTTGTCATTAGCTTTGTTGCTATTGCTGCTGTTGTTAATGTTGTCGTTTTTGATGGTGTCTCTACAGAAGGGCCACCGCACTAGCCAAGTATGGAGTCCCGAGAGAGTCCCTAAATGCTTTGGGACAGCCCTTCAAGACCCAAGTGGAATGGCCCTTGCTCTTTCTTATTCTAGCTGTGTAAGATTTAGTCACCAGCCTGCGGGTGGGGGGGAGTCTTATTACATGTTGTTTACAGTTCTGTTGCATTAGTTGGTTTCTTTTATTAAACCAGATACAAGTTGTGACATGCTGTTAATTCAATCACTAATAACTAGCTCAAATTGCAAATCTATGTCAGCAGGTTGGTGTTGATTAAGCTGTGCCACCACTAACATATTGTTTTAAATGCTTGATAAATTTTATTTTCTGTGGCGATAGACTGCTTGGTTTATATTTGTTCCTTTTTCTCTCTAAGCCCAAAGAATTGCACAAATGTCCCTCTGTGGGTCCTCTGCGGGCCTCTGCTTTCCCTCCCCTGCAAGGCGGGCTGGTAACCACTAGAGGGGAGGAGACAGCCGGCTTTATTGAAGCCTTCACCACGGAGCCCGGTGGTGGAGAAGCTGTCAGAGGACCGGCAGCCGAGAGAAAGGGTGTAGTGTTATTTTCAAGGTTTGCAGAAAGAAACAAAATAGACTCCTTGCGGTATGTTAGAAATTTACTTCCATTGAATGAGAACTGACGGCAAAGACAGAATGTTGGACTATGCTGGTCTGTTAACCCATCGTCCGAAGCATTAGCAAGATCTTCTCTGAGATCCGAGTTAACCCTTATGAAAACAAATGGCTCTCTCCTTAGGACGGTAGCTAATGCACACGCATGCTAGTAGGAGTAGTGGGGAAGTATGAGGAGGAGAATCAAACATGATTGGGCTGCTGGGGTAAAGTGAAAACTCAGCGAACAGCTCATTTTCTAAAGTACTCCAACATCTGCCCCTGTTCCCATCACTTAAAGCCCCACATTCTATTGGTAAGAGAGAGAGGCTGGAAGAGGAGACATCAGGAAAAGTGAAATATTGATACTTATAATAAACAAAGGGGGTGAGGGAGAAACTTTGTTTAACCTTCCTGAACATTCCAGACTGCAATATTTTAACACATGCAACTAAAATAAAGTCATTCGGGATAAATGAGAGACCCCATGGATATCATTTGAACACTACTTTTTGATTTTTTAAAAATCCAGCTTGACCTTCTTAATCTTTTATTTTTTCTTAAAAAACAGAAAATATACTTAATATTAGTATTGTTAAAGTGCTATAATGTAGAACTAGACGCTGTTCTATGTACTCTCCTGAGTGTAATTGCACTAAGATCATTCGGTTTCCATTTGGAAAGCCAGTGGCAATTACTGGAATACAATGTATCATGCATTTGCTCAGTGGATATAAAACGTATATACTAATTCGCAATAAAATGTAACAGCTGTCAGTGCATTTTCTGCTCTGTTACTTCAATAAATTGGAACTCTGAGTAGAAAATGGGAATATTGCATTTTTACACACTCTGTAATGTGTTTGCTTTTTGCAAATACAATTTATTTTTTTCATGACAAAAATTGTGGTTTGTTATTACTGCTAGTGGATAAATATTCCTATATCAGAATGAATTACATATGGTATCTGTAAAGAAGTAGTAATATTTTCTGCTTTTTATTGTAGCCTGTCTCCAGTAAACAAAATACACTTAACCTACTTCTGTCACATACTGAGTGTGTGTGTATATTTTTTTTCCCTTGTAATGGCTGTGTGTTGGGGGTAGGGAAAGGAAGTAGGAGTTGTTGTTGTTGTTGTTGTTTTGGTTTTTTTTACCCTACCTTATCAGGTGTCTAGGTTGATCGTTAGCATTTATTTCCAGATACCATCATTCCCTTCAGAGCTTATTTTTGCTTAAGTGTCCAAGAGTTCCTTCTCTGCATTTGCTAATCAGGTTTCTTTAGAATACGAAGCGGTGGCTCTGAGTTTTATTTAAAATAAAATGCCTGCACATTTCTGTAATTTTGTTACTTGAGGTCAGACTTTTCACAGATAATTAGCCTTTTACACACTGTGAAATCAACCTGCATTGGTTATTTGGCTAGACTCTTTGCTTCTGTTCTTTATTTCCCAGAAGGTTAACGTGTTGAAAATCTAGCTTCAAGCTCAGAGTACTGTCTCTTTGTGTTGCTAATTATCCCGTTGCATAATTATTAATATCAGGAGCAGGAAGAGGAAACAAGCACACCAAATAGTCGTGAATGCTGGTGTTCTGGCAGGAAGCAAGTCCTGCATTAATAAAATGTGCCTGTACCAATATCACAGGAGATAGGAGCGTTCCTTGTTAAGGATCATTTATTAACTGAGATCATCTTTTAGTTCGCCTTGGGGTAATGACTAATGTCAATGGCAAATTTCACAGTTGTCTAGAGAAATGAATTAAATTTGTAATAAAAAGCCCTTCGGCTTGTTGTACATGTTCATTTATTGGAGTAGTTGAACTAAGAGAACTGTAAGGCAACCAAGAACATCGGCTTAATTTTCCTTACATATAATAGTGACCTTTAGCTCCATATTGAAAAAGTTACCTATTATGGACTGGCAAATTAAATGAGAAGTTCCTCTAATGCAAAATAAACTAGAAGACTGAGCTAAGTTAAACGGCCTTTGAGCCTATAAGATTCTTCCTAGAAAAATATCCTTTCTTTTTAAATATGACTCCTCTATTTAAACCATCATAAAATAAGTCACTTGACATAGAAGTAGGAGAATAAGATCATTCAAAGTGAGATTTCATACAGCGTGACACCTATTTTTATTCCTGCAAGTTCTCTGGGTGGTTTCATTTTGTGCTCTGATGCAGAGTTTTAAAAAGTGTTGTTTTAACACTCTCTTTAATTCTAAATACACAGCGTGTTTTTTATTTACTTGGCATAGCATGTTGTTACTGTAATTATTTATGGAAGTTTTTGTGTTGCTTTATGTAGTTAAGGAAAAGCACATTTCCCAAGAGGAAGAACAATTACACCACTGTCTCTTTTTCTGATTTAGAAAGACTCATTCCAGATTCCTTTTCTGGGAGTGAATTGGACTTGGGGAATGATAATTACTTTTAAAACAAGCGCTATGACCAAGCCCGGTAGTCTCATTCGATAGCAGAAAATATAGAACACCCAGACTCCTTATGCAATGTGTTATCTCTACCATAGTGCACTTGAAACAAATTACCCTAATCGAGACACCAGCCCAGCTAACGATGGCAAGGGAAAAATGGACATTTTTTTTTTCAGTGAGTAAAGACAATTGCAATATTTATGTAAATTGAAATGTAATATTTCTTTCCTGGAGGTGAACTTTCATCACATGTTTTCAAACTTGAAAAAAATGCCTCAATATTTTCACCTTTAAATCATACTAGTCAAACCTATTTGCAGACCTACAAAGGCTTCATTCCCTTTTGCAACGAGACAGACTACACCCAGAAAAATACACACGAACTACATATTCCTGCCACAATAGATGTGTTACTAAAGATGAATAAACAACCCGAAAAGAAATTAAAAAAAAAAAAAACAATAAAAAGGAGCAATGAGAAATAGAGGTGATTTCAGATGTCCTTGTTTTTAAACACATTTGAAAATGTTCGCTTGGAGCTTTTTCCTTCCCTCCCCAAATTCCAGGTCTCTGGAGCTAAAAAAAAAAAAAAAATGCTTACTTTTTTTCTCAGTTTTAATTCTTTTTCCAACTACTTTCCTTCACGCATCCCCTTGAAGCCTGATGTTCGACCCCTATTAGACCACCTATTGCATGATGCAGGAGCAGATGGAGTTACCCCAAAATTGTTTTGTTTCTAGCTCTGGGGTAGACTGTGTGCTTATGCATGACTTAGGAGAACCTCAGAAATTTGGAATTTTTCTTCCCTCTCTTTAATGCAGATGCTTACAGCATCCTAATAAGGCCAGGGAAAGAGTTCACAGTCCCTTCACCCACATTCTCACCTCAGCCCTTTCCAGCATGTAACCTTATTCTCTGTGGGATTACTTGGATGAAAACCAATTAGGGAGCAGCTCGAAATATACATGCATACAGATTACTCCAGATTGAACATTGCCCATGCCAACTAATCTTAGAGTATATGATGCCCTGAATGGTATAAATATTAAAAAGTTGAGAGCAAATGGACACACAATATTGAGAAAAGATTCTGGATGCCAAATCAGGACTGATGAAATATATAAGCGAAAAGTGTGCATTTCCTTCCAATCCACCTCCCTCTGCCTCCTGTTTTTGTTTTTTTGTTTTTTTTCTTTGTGGAGATATGCCCACAGGCCCCCTGAAGTGTGTTCCCCTTCGCTAATCCTCCCACAATGGTCCACATGAGTTTCTGAGGGGTCCACCATGCCCTTCATTCTATGACTGTCAGTTTCTGACTAATAAGCCAATCTATCCTCCCTGCCTCTTCCAGAGGGCCTCATTCTCAAGCTGGGAGGGAACAGCGTCTCAAAGGCCAGGACAGCGCTAAGAATTACTGAATGAGCCAGTCAGTAGTTAGTGACCACGCTTTTCAGCATGCTTACGGGAATAAATGCAGTAAAGAACGGGGAGGGCGGAGGGGGACACATAAAGTTCTCCCAGTCAGGACTTCTGGGACATGGTTTAGAAGGCTAACTTGAGTCACAGAGAAACTACCACCAAGTGAATGATTAATGTTTCACTTCTGATTCATATAGAGTGATGAGGACTATTGGCTCTTGAACTTCTTTTGCATTTGCGTTGAAGGGGCAAGGAAGTGTCTGTTTTGCTCTCTAGACTCAGCATAATCTCCCTAGATCTTTCTGTCTCCTTCCTTCCTCTTCCATTAGTTCGCAAGCTAGAAATATTAAGGTTAGACCACTATTTTTGTGGTCACATACTTAAACCCTTTTCCCCACCGTGGGTCTGTCTACCTAATAATTTTATGTATGCTGCATTCTTATGCTAAAATCTGATGGAATGAATCATTCCTGGACTTCACATGGGTTATATGATTTGTGTACATAGTGTTTGCTTTAAGGTGGGCCCAGATTTCATAACCATAGGTGGAGAGGTAGAGAAGTTACTGTGCAGAAGTAACCATCGTAATTACTTACTCATTTCTTCCATTGGCCCTTTGTGAGTCCAGTGACTGGTAAACTGAAGAGTGTGAGGAGATCGTTACAAAGTTATTGAAGTGTGGGCTTTGGCAGAGGACTGCTGTGGCCTGTTTTAACCTTCTTTTGTCTTCTCTCCCTCTCAGTTTTGCTGGCTTTTATGGGATCAAAATCTATGGGACTTTCAATAATTGCAAATTTGGGATAAGGAAGAAGCAACCCTCTTATCCTATTTTTTCCAATCACTGTGGTACTAGAACAACATTCGTAAGTATTTTAAACAACTAAGTGGAAAGATGCTGCCTGAAAGCAGGACTGGTCTTAGAAAGTCATGTTTCGGGAGGATGGAAGCTAAAGTGTTTTTCTGTGCACAATGGGATTACTGATTATTTTTGCTTTCTTCTTATACTGTTCTGACTTTTGTTGATATTCTACAGTAAACACCTTTTCTATTTAGGAGAAGATATTGAGAAGAAGATCTCTACAGTGCGGTGGTTTGGGTGAACACAAGGATTGTGGAGTTTAACAATCTTCGAATCGTACACCTGTTCTTCCGTTTACTAATTTCTATCAGCTTCTAGACTGCATCTTGCTGCTGCCTTAAAATCTATACACAGCCTGTTTCCTCTAGTGGGAAATACAGTTGAGTCTTGAACAACACATGGGTTAGAGGTGCCGGCCCCCCACAGAGTTGAAAAATCCATATATAACTTTTGAGCCCCCCCAAAAACCCATCACTACTAATACCTACTCTCAAACAGAAGCCCCTTACCTATAACATGAACAGTCACTTAACATATACGCTGTATCATACTACTGTATTCTTATAGTAAAGTAAGCTACGGAAAAGAAAACATATTCAGAAGATCATAAGGAAAATATATTTATAGTACTGTACCATACATATCAGAAAAAAGCCACTCGTAAGTGGACCCGTGCTGTTCAAATCCGTGTAGTTCGGGGTCCACCATACTTACACATCTCCCTACACCCCCATCACCTCTACGATTTTTTACCATATCTCCATTTACATATAACTCCCCAGAAAGGCTCTCTCCACTTAACCAATAAGGACCCCTACTTGGTCCATTTCCTTTCTGAACTGACACTTTAATTACATGTTGGTATGTTTCCTGGGATAGCCTTTGTCTTCCACATCAGACTGTAGGTTCTCTTAAGGTACCGTCCCTGCAAATTTGCTCATCATATGCCTGATAATTACACAAGGACTGGTGCATGGTAGATGTTCAAAAACAGGTGTCAACTTAATGAATGGCTAAATTAGTTGTGAGACCACAAACTCCTCACCATTATTAAAGCCTTGGTGTTGCCATCTTTAGAATTAGAACCCTTACACACAGAGGTGTTATAAAGGAAAAAAATGAGATTTTTAAAATTTTTTTAAGATTGTATTTATTTATTTGAGAGAGAGAGTGAGAATCCAGGAACAGAGGGGGAAGCCTCAGAGGGAGAGGGAGAAGCAGACATCCCACTGAGCTGGGAGCCTGGACATGGGGCTTGATCCCAAGATCTCAAGATCATGACCTGAACTGAAGGCAAACACTTACCTGACTGAGCCACCCAGGTGCCCCTAGATAACATTTACCAAGTGCTCAGCCAATGGTGGCTGCTAGCATTAAGATTATTGTACTTTGTGTTGCTATTCTATGAAATAATAGTAATAGTGATAAAACAAAGCAGGATATTTAGAGAATTTTGAATTGAGAATTTAAAAATTGAAAATAAACCTTATACATTTTAGGAAGAACTTATAGCAACTGCCTCTTTTCTTTTTGGGGTGGGGGAAAGGCATACTGGACCATTCCTTCACTTACCTGTATCTTCCCACTCCAGCTTTGAGATTCCTGGTATGTCACTATCCACTTACTTAAATGTCCATTTCCAATATACCTGTATAGTGGCATTGAATTGTTAACCCATGTAAATACCCATGGCTAAAATACATTCTTGACTATAGTATAGTGATTATGTATAGTTCTTTTTGCCTGTAGGCTCACAGACTCTACTCATATCCAAAGTTACTTAAATCAGAACCATTTTCCCCACCCCCTGCATTAAGGTTGTGTCCTACGTCCTTAGTATAGATTCTATTGTCACTTTCTCCATAGCATCCTGAAAACCACTGATTTGTTTACTGTCTCTAATCTTTGCTTTTCCAGAATGTCATATGCTTAGAATTATACAGAACATAGCATTTTCAGACTGGATTCCTCCGCTTACAAATATGTGTTTAAGATTTATCCACATCTTTTTGTGGCTGGAAAGCTCATTTCTTTTTAGTGCGAAATGATATTCTATCATTTGAAAGTGCCGTTGTTTGTTTATCCATTCACCTATAAAAGGAAATCTTGGTTGCTTCTGAACTTTGTGATTATGAATAAAGACGCTATACACATTCATGTGTGGATATATTTTCAAATCAGTTGGATTAATCTATAAGAACCTGATCGCTGGATTTTATATAAAAACCATGTTTAGTTCTGTAAGAAATTGCCAATCTGTCTACTAAGACGGCTGCACATTTTTCACTTCCATCAGTAAAGAACAAGAGCTACACATCCTCACCAACCTTAGGTGCCATTGGCTTTGAATTCCAGACATTCTAATGTATGTGCAGTGGAATTTTGTTGTTTTATTTTGCAATTTCCTAGTGACAATTCACATTCAGAATCTTTCATAGGTGAATTTGCTATCTTTATATCTGTGATGAAGTGGGTTCAGAACTTTGGCCTAGTTTTAAAAATTGGGTTACTGGTTTCTTATGTTGAGTTTTAAGGTTCCTTGTGTATTTTGAATATAGTTCCTTTATCAGATATGTACTTTGCAAATATTTTCTTAGAACTCATGGCCTGTTTTATTTTTTCTCTTAAGCATCTTTCACAAAACATAGGTTGTTAATTTTAGTAAATTCCAGCTTATCAATTTTTCTCATGCATTATGTTTTTGTGGTTGTATATAACATATAATAAAATTACTAATCCAAGGTCACATAGATTTTCTCCTAGAAGTTTTATAGTGTTACATTTTACATTTAAGCCCAAGATCTATTCTGAATTTTTATGAAAGGTGTAAGGCCTGTGTTTAGGTTCATTTTAAAAAGTATGAACATCCAATTATTTCAGCATCATTTATTGAAAATAAATGAAGATCAGTTGATTATATTTGTAGGGGTTGATTTTGGGGCTTTCTACTTTTTTGCATGAATCCAAATATCTTCTTTTGCAAATACCATGGAATCTTGATTACTGTAGCTTCTTAGTAAATTTTGAAATTGGGTAGTGCGCATTATCTAACTTTGCTCTTTTTTCTGTATTACATTAGCTGTTCTAAGACTTTGGAACTTCTCACATAAACCAAAATAGCTTGCTGGGATCTTAATTGAGACACGGTTGAATCTGTCAGTTGATTTGGAAAGAATCGTTATTCTAATAATATCGACTTTTATTTTGTGAACATGGACTATTTCACCATCTATTTAGATCTTCAGTGATTTCCTCCATCAGAATTTGGTAGTTTTTTGCTTGTGGATGTTATCTCTATTGTGTTAGATTTATACCTATTTACTTATTTTTTCTTTCTTTCTTTTTTTTTTTTTTTGGTGCTACCATAAAACGTATTTGTAAAAATTTCAAATTCCAACTCTTCATTGCTAGCATTTAGCATTTAAAAATATTTGACCTTTGTATATTAACCTTATATTATGAAACCTTGCATATTTTCTTATTAATTCTTGGAGGGTTGTTTTTTTAAAATCAGTTCTTTAGGATTTTCTACATAGCTAGTGATGACATCTATGAATACAGACAACATTATTTCTTCCTTCCAATCTATATGTTTTTCCTTTATTTTCCAGTCTTATTAAATTATCTAAGACTTCCTTCCAGTATGTTGTTGAACAGGAGTGGTGAGAGAGGACATCATTACCTTTGTCCTGATCTTTGGGAGAAAGTATCCAATTTTTCACTGTAGTGATTAATTTTTATGCGTCAATTTAGGTGGGCCAAAAGGTACACAGATACGTGGTCAAACATTATATTAGGTGTTTCTATAAGGGTATCTTTGAATAAGATTAACATTTTAGTATGTAGACGGAATAAAGCAGTTTATCCTCCCCAATCATTGGAAGACCTGAAAAGAACAAAAAGCCCAACCCTTCTCCAAGGGAATTCTCCAAGAGAGAATGGCTTTAAAGATGGCTTTAAAACTGAGATACAGGCTGTCTGCTGCCTTTATACTTGAACTAAAACATCAAAATTTCCTAAATCTAATTTCTGTTGGCCTTTGGACGTGAACTACATCTTTGGCTCCCCTGGTTTTTAGACGTTAGGATTTGAACTGGAACTAAACTCCTGACAACCTTGGGTGTCCAGATTGACAGCTCACGTTGCAGATCTTGGGACTTGCCAACTTCCATAAGAGCATGAGTCAGTTTCTTTTAGTTGTAATAAATCTGTCTATGTATCTATGTATCTATCTATCACCTATCTACCTAACTGTTCATACTGCTGGTTCTGTTTCTCTGGAGAACCCTATCTAAGTATGTCAGCAGCAGGCTTTTGGTAAATGCTTTTAACTGCATTGAAGAGGCTCCCTTCTATTCTTTTGTTGCTCTGATTTTTATCATTGATGGATGCTGACTTCCTCAAATGTCTTTTCTCTGACCACTGAAAATTTTTCTTTAATTTATTAATTTTATTGATTAAAAATTTAGCAGTTACGGGTTCTTCCAAAGTAGCAAGTGTATTTTCTTGGCAGGAATTGCTGATAGTTATTAGCCATTTATAATTTTATATTAGTTGAATATTTTGCTTTTCATATGCCATTTTCTAGGAAGTTTTTAGTTCTTTCAGCCACAAAATGGTACAATAAAAACTACTGGCCCTATAGTACTACAGTATAAAATAAAAGAACAAACAGCTATGAAACCTCTAGAAAAGTGACACATAGAAACTGCTTATTCAATATTTCTTACTGTTATCATTATGATTATAAACATTATAATTGCTATTTATTAAGCTTAGGGTTTGCCATATATGGTAGTTACCCTAGAAAGTGAGGTTGCAGAAATATAAATACAATGATCCCCTGAGGCACAGAATTAGTGTGGAAGAGTGCCCAAGACTAACCAGATATTATCAAAGTTCACCCAGGCTTACCTCTGCAGGTGGAAAGTCATCACCTCTCTCTTTCTTCATTTGACCCCAGTGCAAGATCATAAGAAAAAAATAAGACAAAAATGGTGGTTATTAATAATAACCATCTGTCATATAAAGGCTTAAGCTCTACCTGTAGAATTCAACTATCCTTCCTTATATTGGTTTCCCTGAAATGAAAATTAACTTCAGTTTCCAAACTAATGTGTGGGACATGAAGATTTCGTAATTCTGAGACAAGCCAGGGAAGTGAAAATACACCTACACTAGCAAGCACTGGCTCATTGAACGTCAAACAGAACAGAACAGCACCTAGAATGGGATCTACTCATGACACTGGCTCATTTTGTGTTTTGTGTGGCCATATATTTTTTTTGCTCATTTTATGCCGCTGAGCATATTCTTGTGTAAATTTCATGCATTTTGGGATACTCACATAGGCTTACAACACAGAGAACCAGAAAAGGATATCAAAGAAGTCTAGGATTGAATTGGGTGGTAGATGGGGATGGAACTCTTTTAAATTCTGAGAAGCTAGCCATATTTTGGCAGAGCTAATTGTTTGGGGAACTATTTAAAAATGTATTTCAAACTTTTTCTTTATTGTACGTGCTCAGACAAGAATAAAACTGGATTCATTTTCGTAATTCAGGTTCTTCCATTCCAGTGGTGGGAAAAGGAAGAATGCCTTTCTGAAGAGAAGCTACCATCTGCAGTGCAGCTAGGATTTGTCTCGGATGTTAATACCAAAACAAATCAGAATGCTTCCTGGCCATTAGCTATAAACTTAAACAAAAGAAACAAGAAAAATAAAGTGGTGGTTAGTATAACAGAAACTGAAACATTGTTTTATAAGCTTTATCGTTTTTTCCTGGAGTTTTACATTACGTATATTAATGAAAAACAGATCTGTTAATCAGTCCACTACTCTTCATAAACATTTCACTGAGCATTTCAAATTCTGTTGTATCAAGGCTATTAAAAAGCCCTAAGGGGAGGAATTTGAAATTTCTTCCCTTCCCCTGTTGCAGGTTACTCATTTGCATTTTACTGCTAAGAGAAGTCATATATCTCAAATAGCCAATATTCATTGAGGATTTTGAAATCCTCATATGTCCATAACATTCATGAATGTCAAATTGTTTTTATTGGGTTAATCAATAAACAAATATTAGCCATAGAAGTGGTTAAGTGCAGATGAAATCCTACTTGCCTAGGTCAGAATGCTTGATCTCCTGCCACTGTCACATGGTCTCCGGAAAGATGTATATCCTCTTGGAGCCTTAAAACTTTTATCTTTTGTAACATTAGGACAGTTACCACCTACACTGTAGGAGTGTTGTACAAATTAAGTGGAATACTCTATGTGGGATGCTTAGCACATTTTCTACATAATAAGACCTCACTAAACATTTTTTTACAACCAAATTTTGCATCTTGGAACTTCATAATATTCAACATAGCCTACATTCTTTCACTGGAGGGCTCCAGAGAAAGCCTAGTTTCTTTATTTTTCTTTCTGTGTTCTTACATGGAGTTAATTTTCTTTTCAGACCCAATTATGGTCTGTGTAGTACAGATCCATACAGCATCAGATGGGTTTGCTTTAGAGCAACTGAACCTCTATATGCAGCAGGTTTTGTTCTGGTGGTGAAAATAAAATGGGAAGAGATATGCCCAGGTGGAAGTAGGACAGGGCTACCTCCTAGAGATACAAAAAAAAAAAAAAAAATAGCAAAACATAATTTCAAAAGACCCAATTTCTGACCCATAGTTATAGAAGCAGGATGAAGCCCCAAAAATATTCATCTCAGAGCATTTTAAAAATACCAATTCCATAAAGAAGGCAGGCAATGCCCCTTTCATATATTCCCCTCCAAAATCATACACAAGTTCTAATTAATGGATTCCAGATTTTGTAAACTAACTTTGACTCCATCAAGTCAACTACTCATCACATAATGAGTCAATTTTGATTTTGCTTTTACTGCCCATAAGGTAGTTTTAAAGAGCCATGCGAAGACCTGTGTTTATACTTCACATGGTATGCATTAAGGATTAGTAAGAAAGATAAGAATTAAATATCATGAAGCATTCTATATTCACTATTGTTCACTCATTAGTAAGTGATTCGTATGACAAGATGCTTATGTATACTTCCACTTAAATCTGGTTAACTGAAAAAAAAAATCAAGGCCAAATTATTTTTACAAATGTTAATGAAGCTAGCTCTATGCAGAACTGATCCCCCAAACCATTTTCCTATCCTGTCTGCATAAAGTTAGACACGCTACTAAAACATAGAGCATGTTGATAATATATAAGGAATAATTGGAGATTTTACGTTCGGTATGACAGTAAAAAAGCACGTTGAAATAAAAGAAGAAAGGGTTTTGCCCCTGAATTAGTTTTGTGTGTCAGGGTGCATTGGGGAACATGCTTACATGCATGCACACACACACACACACACATACACACACACACACATTCACGCACATACAGACACGTTCATCTATATTCGTGGGAAGCCACAAAGCGTGCTACTGCATAACTGTTATTTAATGAACGTATCCCGAATGCACTACATACAATTATTATTGGTATTACGTTTAGCATTTCTGTAAGCACCAACATCCCGCTCTGAGCCATGCAGAATGATGGAGCAGTACATCACATCTGCCCTGTAGGCACACAATCTCAAGTCAAGAAACTGACAAATATGCTGAGCCTGGGGAAAGGGGGAAAGAGATGGGTACTAGTATAGGGCAGAGCCTAGGAATGTATTCTATCACAAAATTCATTTCAGTCATCTTTTGTCCTTTATGAATTTAACGTAAATTTCATTAAAAAT
This sequence comes from Taxidea taxus jeffersonii, assembly GCA_003697995.1. Lineage (NCBI taxonomy): Eukaryota > Metazoa > Chordata > Mammalia > Carnivora > Mustelidae > Taxidea > Taxidea taxus. The sequence continues at coordinate 40,072 of ML111751.1, read as the reverse complement.
GTATCATTAGTGGACATTTAAAAAAAAAACAAAAATACAGGAGACAGGAAATGCCTTATTGTGTAATTAGTTGGAACATTGTTCACAGTAAGACATATGTACAAAACAATATGAATATAGGAGGGAGATAGACAAATGAAGGTGACACACTGTATTGAAAGTTAGAGTGGGACAAATATAAGCAAGGAAGTCCAGTGTATATGTGACTATAGGAAATATATGTTTATTTTCTTCTCAGAATCCGAGGGAATCATTTTAGAAAGTGGTTCCTATATATACAAGCTTGTGTATATATTTAGAGACCCTTTCAGAATGAGAATGTCCCTGAATTCTTAAGACCTCATCAAAAAGTCAGTCAAGTTCAACATGGAGAAATATCTGTGTTTTCCTTACCTCTGACTATTAACATAAGTAAATGTATTCAAGATATCCTAAGGCCCTTTTACCTACTCCCCTACTCCCCACCCATTTTATTAATTGTGAAATTTTATTTAATCATTACCTGTGTTATGTTCTTTCTCCATTTCCCTGATGTTAAAGCAAAAAAAAAAAAAGTTGTTTTTGTTTTTTTGGTTTTTTTTTTTCCCTAAATCATGAGTCATAGACATGCTCTATGTTGGAAAAGAGTTTACATTTTTAAAAAGACAGATTAGAAAAAGGATGCACAAATATTTAATCCGCCCCCTGCCCCCAGCAATTCTGTCTTCTTCAAAGAAGAAATGCAAGCACCAAATTTGTTTTTTTGTTATTTTTAATCTGTTTGTTTTTGGTTTTGTTTTTGTTTTTTGCTAACAATTAGCATGCAGTTGGCTCCATCATTATTCAATTTAAATCAAGTCATTTTGAGTCAATTTTTGGGGGGGGTGTTGTAGGTGATATGGGGAGAATCGAGAAGATAAAATAAGATAAAAACAGAGGGAGGCAAACTATAAGACTCTTAACAATAAGGAAAAAACTGAGAGTTCCTGGAGGGGAGGTGGATAGGGGGATGGACTAACTGAGTGATGGGCATTAAGGAGGGCACTTGATGTAATGAGCACTGGGTGTGATATGCCACTGATGAATCAGTACATTCTACCCCTGAAACTAATAATTCACTATATGCCAACTAACTTGAATTTGAATAAAATCTAAAAAATAAAAAAAAATTAAAATAAACATTTTAAAAAGCTGATTCTTTGAAAATTTAACCATCTGGGATATAACGTGGTTGACCTAGGTTAGGCTCATACTAGTTAAGCATGCCTTCTGTGACTAGAGGTCCTTTCCGGTGTGGGATCTGGCGGCATCATTATAGCTGAGTGCCAGTCTGTGAGGCCTTGGCCTGGCAGACAAGCTTTTTCCCTCACGGCTGTTAAAACTTCTGGCCATCCTGAGCCAGCGGTGGCTGTACCTGCTTTGAGAACATGCACCTGCTTTGAGAACATGTAAACATGGCCAAACCCTAAGGCATTCATTTCCCTATTCTCCTGAGACCCTACATACTGACCCTCATGTTTTAAAAAGAGTTTGAATCCTATGTGGATAAGGTTGAGAAAAAGCTGTGAAAAATCTATTTTAAACAACATTAAACTAGGTGCTCTATGCCTTTGTACCATCTAAACTTTCTGGAAGAAAGGAGAGCTATAAGGGAATAAACAAAATTAGCGGTCATCTTTGTATGACCCACAGCAGCTGTCCCAGGTTGGTAGTGACTATTAGCGCCATATCTGAAGAATAAAGGAATCCCAGGTGTGGCTTGTGTTGATCTAGATAAACCCTCCATGACGCGATTCTAATTAACGCCCCTTTCCCAACATGGTCCTGTTTCTTATATGATAGATTTTCCTTTCTTGTTTCTTCCCCCCAAATTTAAGATTGTTCACAAATTATCAAAAACAACATAAGTTCTATTCATCACTTCTGATCAAATAACACCTTTTTCTTCAATTAAAGAAAATACTCCGAGTGGAGATTTTGTTTGTTTTCATTCTCTGTCAATGGCAAAATTTGAAGCCTTGGTGGTGGTGAAAAGACTGCTGTAAAAATTTTTTTTCTGTCTAAAATTAAAATAAACTCCATTCAATAACTTAAATTATTGGTTGCTATCTTTTACTAAATCTTATTTCAGGTAGTCTTTTATAAAGGGGAGTTTTCCAAAAGAAATTATAGGGTGACACAAAATTGAAGGAAAATATTTCTCCAGAAGGGTCTCTTATTTTTCTTAATCTTGAATTACTTAATGCTAAAATACTTGAATTTTAATATTTCGAGATCTATTCAGCATTGTCAACATCCTTGAGTCCATCTTATTTTCCTTTAACTTATACATATGATATGTTAAATTGTCTTTTGAGAGCTTCAAGATATTTAGCAACAGCACTCAAACTATTTAAAAATGACTAAATAATCTTTTCACTGTTTCATTACGTTTGCTGTGTTTATTTATTTAATTTTTTGTCTCTTTGCTTCATCTTATTTTAGGAAAATGAATTTAGGAGCCTTCACATGGAATTACTTCTAATCCAGCTCATCGTGGGGTAGATTGAAATTCAACCAGTGTCTTACTTAGGTTTTATTTTACAAAATAAGTGGAATTCACTGGTAATCTTCAGAGTGTTTCTCTATACTGTTAATCAGCTAAACATAACCATCAATTATAAATGCAAATTTTCAGGGTTAAATTGAGTGTTCAGATGCTCTAATGTAGCTTTTATTGGCTGTACATTGCCAAGTCTACACAACACAAAATAAAGTGTTGGGTCAATATTTATTTTTGAATTGGTGCTCTACAGAGAGCTAATATGGGGGTAATTCAGGTCAAGAAAAAAGAAATAAGGGTGTTACAAATGCAATAAGAAGGGTTTTTTATTTGCGTATTTTTGCATGAATTATCTGGATTATGTCAACTGTGTAGACGTCTGTCTGGGAGTAGGATCTGGGAAGTTTATTCAAATGCTGACATTTACAGGGAATAATATGAAGAGAATACAGAAATCAGAAAAACATATTTTCACATGTGAGGAAAAGAAAAAAAAATCGTGGACATTTTAGAGTATTTTTTCATGGTCATTCCTTGTCCACAATTTTCTGATGAAAGCCTAATTAATTACCCACTTTTCTATCAAAATTTTATTAAAAAAATAAGCAGAGCTTAATCATACAGCTCGATTTTTCCCTTTTTTATCAACATCTCCAGAATAAGAATCATTTATAAGCTTTACTAGCAGTATACCATAGTGACAGGCTTCCAAACAAGGAGAAATAATTTATTAGCTCACAATGTTTTTCCAGCCTTCCCCCCACCCCACCCTGAGGTGGTGTATAGGTTGTGCAATGAATAAATTAAGTATATTTTCTGCCTTGTGCTTGGCATAAATCATTACTTTTCCAGGACCAAAGGGTGAGTGACTATTTGCAATACTATTTTGAGTTAAATAAGCTTTGTAATCGTGTAGAGTGGGGATTTCACTTTATTTATTTATTTATTTATTGCGAAATATTTATTTGTAAGATAGCTGTTATGATTAAAATCATACTTTCTATTGTGAGAAGAAAAAAGTGCGACCGAGAAAAGAGCAAGAGAATGAATCCATGCAAAATCGAATTGGTTTACTGAGTTTTAACTTAATGTAAAGATTTCTTTCCCTTTGGTTATAATTACAGCTTTTACACAAAACATAACATATCCGTAATGTTATTTTTGTTATAATTATTGCAGCTAATGATATCAAAACTTACAAGGAGGATTTTCTTCACAAAGATAGTTATGCACATATAAAATGTATCTTATTTTATAATATGCTGTTTCATGTATTCCCAAGGAGACTGACTATTACTGAAGAATATATTTTCCTGTGGAACCACTGAGTAAATGTTTTAAGGGAAGACAATTAAAACACTAGTCAATGATATATATTTGTACATTACATTTTATAGCCCTTTTACATCTTAATAAACTAAGACAAATTACATTTTTTTCTTTAATGGAGATTTTAGGAAAAATGAAGATCATAGCCTCCTCTATAGCTCTTTTCATGCTCAAGGCATTACATTAGATTTTTGAATCAGAGCAACAGATGCGAGCCAAGCGTTGCTACACAAGGCAAGGCGTTTTGCAAAAAGGGTCTAGAACTCACTTTTGTTCTTCAGCCCTAAATCTGGATTAAATGTGGCACAGGATGATTCTCTGAAGTAGAATGTTTGTCAGAGGATGAAAAATTGTTGAAAATAATAGTAATTTTAAAAAGACTCATTTAAAGTTAATTTTAAAATAAATCTTGGTGTTAGCATAAATGCAATGATACTCCTCCATTAGAGATGATGTAGATGATAAATTTATGATCACGGAAAGTGCCCACAGTATATTAATACCTAGACAAAGCAAGTTATCAAGCCAGCATTATAATATAACTTTTCTAAAATTTCACAGACTTGCAAAAGTAAATCTGGAAGGAAATACACAAAGATTTCAACGTTATTTATTTCTGAGATTTAAATTCTCATTACATCTTGCACGCTATATGTTCTTGCTGTTCTGTAACAACCGGCGTAGGATTGCTTCCATAATAAAAACTCGTAAGTGACTTTGAAATTTCGAAGCACATGTTAATTTCAGAATCTTTTTTTTTTTTGCTGCTTAGGATCGGATTTGCCAAATTACCAATATTTAATAGCAAAGTCATCATTTACGAAAGCAATTTTAATTAACTTGTTCAGTCTTCAGTTTTAAAAAAATTAAAAGCCAAAATTAAACACAACTTTTAATGTATTCGTTTGTGGACTCATCAATTCATGGATTCTGCTGTGACTGGGTCAGTTCCTGTAGCTGCCTGCAGAGGTACAGCGTGGAACTGGTAGGAACTGGCCTGTTCTTGTGGACCTTCAAGGGTAGCTCTGGTGACAATGGGATTGTCTTATATTTAATTTTGTAGCTTCCACTCTTGAATGTTTAACTAGCTTAATGGGAGAAACAACATTTCCAGGATACCATCTAGTGTTTTTGAGACCCAAACTGTATTGAGGGAACAATGCGTGTGTGTGAATGTGCATATGTGTGTGTGTGTGTGTGTGTACGAGTATGTGTGTGTATAATTGTGTGTATGTCTGAGTGTGTAAGGGTGTGTGTCTGAGTGTATATATGAGTGGGTGTGTTTATCTGATGCATTCTAAAAGGAGAACGTTAGAGTCGTAACAAGCAGCTTCACACAAAGAGGTCACAGATACAGAAATATAAAAATAAAAAAAATAACTCTACTTGATGTTGAGATATTATGCCAGAACCCACAAAGTGAAAGATACAATCATGAGAAATAAAAAATTAACTTGATAAGATAGAAACATTACTTGTATATTTAGTGATCATTTTTCATTTTATTTATTAGCTAACCAAAGTATTAGAATTCACCAAGATTTTGTGGAAAAGCATGAGAATGCTTCTGGACTATCAAGAACTAGGTATTTTAATGTGACTACATAAAGTCATCATGCCGTAAGTGTTAATAAGTAGGGAAGATTATGTGTTTTGTTTTATCTTTTTCCCTCGAAATGATTTAACTTCAATAATTCCTTGACATTTCTGGTATTACAACAAAGGATATAAAGAGATGAAATTCTAAAAAGCTTGTGAATTTTTTTTAAGCACAAAACAAAATGTCTGTTCACTCAGGGCTCTCTCGAAGTTTCCCTTGGGGCTTATAGGGACCTGTGGTACTGAATACACATGGGGCCCGCAATAAGAATGAGAGTCACGTGATCATGGGAGTAGAACCAGAGGGCAGCTTGTCTGAAGCACGCAATATTTAAATCAGTAGCCTGCCACAGAATGCTCTAATCTGCCTGGAATATATAGTTTGATAGTGTTCAAAAGAGTTTAGAGATTTGTTTGTTGTTGATGTTCTTCCTTTTTGGAGAAAAGATATGCTGCACACTTAATAAATATTTATACTTTGTAATAAATAATACAGTGTACCTCAGATGAAGACAGGCAGGTACAAATAATTTACCAGATCATGATTCTTTTTTTTGCCTTTTTGTCCCCAGGACCATCACATTGTTTGGGTTAAAATTTAAGGAAGAGAGGAGAAAAATGGCCAGTGTTGTTCAAAGTAGCAGTCATGTGAAAAAATGTGAACTCTCCCTGGCATTATGGGAATGAACTGCGATTTAAGCATAATGATTCCAGGCAATAATTTGTGGGTTAATTTTTGGGTTTGGTTGGTTTGGTTTTTTTTTTTTTTTGTAATTTTCTCATTAATGAGTTATCCCAGAGTCAGCCCTTTGTCTCTCATGTTTGTAGTGTGAGATTTCCTAGGCTAACATCCAGTCAGTGTGCTGATTTGATGTGCCATGTTTAGTCCAGAATGAGTGCACTGCTTAGCCCATAAGCCTCACCATTTATGTGGTACATACATACACAAACAAAGCAGACTTGGCTAAACCCCCTACTTCTCAATGATACTCTTAAGACTGGCAAGGAAAAATCTCAAATTTCATACCTCAATTGGAAATTATTCTTTCCAGATAAAAAGATACAGTTTTCTCTTTATTGTCCCACAGTCACTCCAAAAATAAAGTCAGTTATCCGAGGTAGAAAGAAGACCCAATTGATGGCTCATTCAGTGTTACTAAATGATGGAGGTTCTTCTCAGGTTCTGGCTTAGGCATTCTGCTGGTTATTATAATACTATCCAGTATATGATTTCTTCAGTGAGCTCTGAATATAGAAGAAAATTAAAATGGCCTTTCAAAATATTCCTGTCATCTGGTTTTACTAGAATCGAAGACCTACTACAGACTCTGAAAGTCACGTGGTCTTCTGGCACTTGAGTCCACAGACAGAGAATTTTAAACAAAGTACCTTAAGTAAAATACAAATCCCATTTAGAGAGGAACTTCAATGAACCACATCCATGTGACCCCACAAGGGACAGAGAGAAGCCATCTCTATTTTCGTCTGACTTCTCCTCATTCTCTCTTAACAGCAAGAAAGGAATGTTGAAATGAAGAGATAAGGTTGGAAGAGTGAGTAGGCTATAGGAATTTCTTCTTAGAATTCTGCATTTCACCTGTCATGTTGGAATCTTTAAGTCATATAAAATAACAGGTTTCCTCTTGAGTCTATATAATCTAAACATCTCATTGGATAGTAGAAATTCAATGTTATGATTATGACCTTTTTATAAAAAGACAATATTTTTATTTAGTTGCTCACCTGTATGTTATTCTTAATATGCTTCCATACCTTCAGTGATTCTCCTTGTTTTGGGGGGAAAACAGTGAGGCTTTACCAATGAATAATGACATAAAGAAATACATGGTATACACAGAAAAAATCCTGCAGTCAGTACAAAAAGGCTGAGCTTTATAAGAATTACTAATCTTTTTTTTTTTCTTTAAGAAAAGACTTATTTATTTATTTTAGAGAGAGAAAGAAAGAAAGCATGAGTGGAGGAAGTGGAAGAGGGAGAAGGAGAGAGAGAGAACCTCCAGCAGACTCCCTGCTGTGCACAGAGCCCCACGGAGGCTCAGTCTCACAACCTTGAGATCTTGAGCCAAAATCAAGAGTCAGATGTTTGACAGAACGAGCCACCCAGGTGCCCCAAGACTTACTAACCTTAATACCAAACAAGAGCTTGGGCACTTTAATAAAATTGTGGGGAACATTTCAGACATGGGGCATCAGTTCTGATTTCACAAAGTTCTAAGTACGGAAACACTCACTTCCACTTCATGAACTTGGTAAAATGAAATGCGACATGCATTCATGAACACATCTGGGGCCACTTGTTTGGGGGTCAGCACCAATAACTATTTGGATTCTGATTGGATCGGAACTGGAAAGTGAACTCTGAGGTGGTGAGCTGTGGGAAATCATGTCCAAGGGGGGCAGTTTTGTGGTTTCAGCAAGGAAGGAACTCTGAAGCAGCTGGAGTGGAGAGAATTCTGGATGCAACGATGAAGGGACACAAGGGTTCTGTGATGAGCTCTGAATTGTTATACCCTGAGAGAAATAGAGACCGGAATTCTTCAAAATACCTTTGGCTGCAGGACCTGGCATTTCCTAGTTCTTTTAGGAATTGGGACCCTGCAGGTTCTTTTTGTGTCTAAGCCTAGCTAAGATACCAGATCTTTTTCAAGTTTTTATTTAAATTCCAGTTAATTAACATGAAGCATGATACTAGTTTCAGGTGTACAATATAGTGATACAACACTTCCACACATCACCCAGCGCTCATCACAAGTGCCCTCCTTAATCCCCATCTCCTATTTCACCCATCCCCCCACCCACCTCCTTTCTGGTAACCATCGGTTTGTTCTCTACAGTTAACAGTCCGTTTCCTGGTTTTCCCCTCTCCTTTTTGCCCCTATGTTCATCTGTTTTGTTTCTTAAATTCCACCTATGAGGGAAATCATATGGTATTTGTCTTTCTCTGACTGACTTAATTCACTTAGCATAATACTCTCCAGCTCCACCTATGCCATTGTAAACGACAATATTTCATTATTTATATGGCTGAGTAATATTCCATTGTATATATCACATCATCTTTATCCATTCTTCAATCAATGGATATTTAGGCTCTTTCCATAATGTGGCTGTTGTAGATAATGTTGCTATAAACACTGGGGTGCACATATCCCTTTGAATTAGTATTTTTGTATTCTTTGGGTAAACAGTAGTGCAATTGCCTGACAAGATTTTTTTCAGTAAACAGCAAGTGTCTCTTCTATCCCACATACACTTATATTGATTTTGGCAGAGAAATGTAGGGCTTTGCATTTAGTTTTACTCACTTTTACTAGTTGGCTTTGACCACAGCTTTAATTTATCATAATTCATATAATTTTATTTTATTATTGAAAAGATAACGGTATTTGCTGCCTAAAGGTTAGAATATATTGGAAAATAAAGGGGGCAAAAAATTAACCTAAATCCCATCATTAAGAGACAGCATTTGAAATAACAGCATGTTTCCAACCAATCTTTTCCCCCTAAACTAGGTAGATGATAGATAGACAGATAAATCATAGAGATACAGATATATGCACATACAATGCTTATACACATAGTTTCATCCCCTTAAAAAATATCTTATGGTATTAATCTTCAAAAACACACTTTGAATGGTGACATAGCATTTGATCCACAAAGCTTCATCAAAGAGGAAATGAAGAAAACGACTAGAAGTGGAATTTTTCTTTCTCATTCTTATCAATCAATTAATTAAATCTTGGCAATTTTTATCTAGATATCCTTGTATCATGCAATTAATATTTATTAGTCATATCCAAAAGGAAAGTAGGAGAGTCATTGTTTTTCCTAAAGCCCTGACTGAAATCAAGTTATACTCTGTCAGTGGCATTCCCCTCATCTACCACTCGTTAACCATATCAGAAATGGAAATGAGTTTAGTTTGGCATAACTCATAATGTCATTTGGGAAGAAGGCAGAAGGAGCAGCGCCAACATTAATGTGCACTGTGTGAATAATTTACTTTAATTTCAATTAAAGCACCAGGATGAGATGTAGGAAACCTTTTCTGTGGCTGCTTTAAGCTCTGGGATTTAATTTGGTTAGCAGAACAATTTAGATAGCTTAGGGACCTAAATTTGGAGCCAAGATGTTATGGGTAAGGATACAAAATAAATAGTAGTCTATGGTGTCTGCAGGCTTTACAATGGGAGACTTAAAAGCCAGAAGGAAAACACCAGAACAATTTATATGACCGAAGGTTGTAAATTAGTAATTTCCAAGAAGGCCAAGTAGAAAGTGAAGATAAAATGGGTCAAGGATAGTTTTGGAGATTCAGTGAAATGAAGAAGTCAGGGATGTGTGTGTTCGTGGAAAAAGCACAGAGAATCGCATCTTGCCTTTGTATCTCAAAGATCAGGGGCTGTCTCTCTGTTGGATCCAGATTCTTATCTTTGCTATTTATCTGAAAGCTTTGGCCAGTTCCACTGAAAGTCTCCCAGGAAATTCACCACTGTTTTCTGGGATCACTAAGCTGATTATATCACACTTCGAATGTATAATTTCCCTTTTCCTTCTTAAATTTTCCTCTGCTACTTTTGTCTTGCCTGTCAGATGTCTGTGGATGCTGAAATTGGTGTTTTACCCACACATTCTATTTATCAAGACTGACCCTACCAGATATTGGCTAAGGGCCTTCTATTCTTACACTTGCCCCACCTTCTATTTAGGGTAATTTTGAAGCTGTATTGTTGTATTGGATGTGTTCTCACACCCTCAAGTTTGGTCTGGAAGTCACGGGCAATGCAAAGACATCTAGCATACCAGTGTGTGACCAGGGACAATGTGGATAGCAATGCATTCATTTTCAAAAATGGTAGTGCAGAAATATTCTGCTATTTGCCCATAATGTTATAGTAAGTAGAAAACGATCTGGCTAGTAAAAGCTATAGTTCCCAAGTCTCAGACTACTTTTACCTCAGCCTGTCTACCTATGTTACCAAATGAGGTGATATGTAAATAACACAAATTACACAGATATATAATGTTATTCATTTAGGATCTACTTTTGCACAATGAGTGCTATTATCCAGCTTTGGAAAAGCAGGTCCAGCACTGAACATACTTGCCAAATATTTAGAGAGTGGTTAATTCAAATTTTATGTATATTAACAAAGCAGCCTCACATCTAACCACCCATCATAAGGGTTGTCAAACTCCAGCCCTTGAGCCAAGGCTGGCCCACCCACTCTTTTTGCAAATAAAGTTTTATTACAACATAGCAATATGCATCCCTTTACATATTTTCTATAACTGTTTCAGTGCTAAAACTTCAGAACTGAGTGATTGCCACAGAGGCTGTATGGATCCGCTTCTTTCCAGAAAGAGTTTGCCAAGCCCTGGTCTTCCATGTTAGACTACACACAGAAATTCTTGTGAGGGATAAAGTTACTCAAGTTACTAAAGATCTACTAAAGCAGATCTTCCAACAGTCGTTCAGTCAAATATTACGGAGTCCTGGGAGTAAAAAAACAATAGAGCCCACATACCAACTCTCTTAGGATGTGGCCAATTGGACAAAAGCTTGTCAGGATGAAATTAATAAAAATTATTGAAAGAAAACTGAGTATTTGCTTTGCATAGTCAGGGTAAGCATACAACAGGGTAAGGAAGACATTGGTTGATATAAATGGAGGAAAGTAGCTAATGCTGATATCCAATTATGTCTCTTTCTGTAGCAAGGAGAGTATGGGAATTGGAACCACCTTCTGACAAGAGATTCTAGTTGTGGAGTCGGCACAATGAGCGCCAGTAAAGTGAGGAGGATCAGGATCTTGGCAATGGACTCTGGACACCACGTGGTGGTCGACGAGATGTTCCCTAACACATGCTCTGCCTCTCAAATTCTAAATCATCTAATTCTATGATTCCATCTACCTGTCCAAAAAGAAATTGCTAGGGTTTAAAATAAGAACGCCAGGTCTCACAATTGCAAGTGTTTCAATTACAAGAAATTTTAGAAATTTCGAAGACTGTCATGGCCAGCTTTTTTTGTATAGGTCATAAATCATGGGTTGTTTATGGCCTTCTGTTCTTAATGTACTTGCTTGCCTTATTTCCATGGAATGGCTTTTGTCTAAAGATGAGCAGACATCACCCAATTGTTTTCAAATGGGAAATACATTAATGGTTGAGTCATATATGCTCTTAAGTTTAAATATTCAACAGTGTCAAAAAAAACCCACAAAAATTGGAATGAATTAATTTCCTTGGTATTCACTACATTGAATATCCCTTCGCATGCCATTTGCCCTATGAAGGTAGATGTATGAGGCTATAGTGATGGCATTCACCTGGTTTCATTTATTCATGCATATTCTTTTTTTTTTAATTCATGCATATTCTTAACAAATACATTTGTTTAACAACCTCCGGTTCTCTCCCTCATCTTCCAATAACAATTTTTTTTTGAAATTTACCATTGAGAGAGATTAATTCATCTGAGAATGTCTGCTTCATTTGCACTTCTTTTAAAATGCAGTTATCCCTGGGCAAAGAAACATAATCTTGTAAGTGGTTATCAAGTCTCTTAATTGTCTGATACAAGCAAACTATGTGGTTTCAGACTGGGCCAAATGAATTTAAGGAACTCAAAGGGAAAGGATATCAGAAGGACAAGTGGATCACTAATCAGATTTCATGGATAAGCTAAGGTGCCATAACCAAAAGATCCTATAAATCAGTGGTTTAAAGAGCAAAGAAATCATCTCTCTCTCTCTCTCTCATGTAGTAGTCCAGGGCTGAGAAGAATGTGGGCTGCTTTGCTTTGCATAGTCATACATTCTTTTTCCCACCAGCTGTATTTTGGAGAGGTGTGGATGAGCAGGTAAAAGCAGCAAAAAGTGGTTAAGAATACATTACCTCTCCCCAGGTTTCTAGACTCGAAAGTGACTACTTTACCTTTCTGTATTCTTCAGAAGTGAATGTTTAGTGAGTTTCACACTCGGGGGGGGGGGGGAATTGAGTTCTATCCCCTGGGAGCATATATCTTCATTTGTAATCTGTAGGGAAATTTTGCCTCTTATCCTCATTTATTTATTAGTCGTTTGTTTATATTACTATGGACTTGTTGATATTTACATTATTCTTTGGTCTATAATCCAATACTGGCATTATTCACTTTGTTGCTTTGATCGGTCTAGTATTAGACATAGGTAGTTCTTTCGTTCTGAGTTCTGTGTCCTTTTGACATGCCTACATAAATATATACACTGCTGTGCTTGTGGGCGCTATATGGTGCACCAGGCTTATCTTGTGTTTTCTTGATCCCGGCCCCAGAATCATCCATTTCTCCAAGAAGCCCTGGTTCCTCTAATTGGAAAGCAGCATTAAGAAGCCAAGATCTGGACACTAGATATTCTTTTGACTACCAGAATATCACTGTTTCCAGGCACTTTCAGCAAACACAGATAGGAAACATACATATGTATATACCCAACATGTGCCCACGTATGTATATTATATCTGTATCTCTATTCTTTTAAAATAAATGTGAGTTTACACTGATGTCTCTGACTCAGATCCTACACCAGTGTTCATTCTAACATTCTCCTCCTATTTATCTGTGACTTCTTTCTTCCAACAACAAAAGACTAGCTAGGGATGTGTTTTGATTATAATTGAAGTAAGCTAATTGTACTCATTGATACAATGTACTATTTTATTTGTGGTTCCTTTTCTTATATACTGTCTTTCATTCTGACTCTTTATTGGGTGGATCTTATGGCATTTATACAGTTATGGCTTATTGTTCTAGTGATTATGTTTACTATGAGTTTATAAAAAGACATTTAGTTCTCTTTTTTTCTTTAGATACTGTTGGTGCCCTGAAACTTGTTCTTATTCCTCCTCTTGGTCACCAACATCTAATTAAAAGTATTTTCTTTAATACATAGGATGTTATCAATAAACTTATTCTACTTCCCATTTAGTTTCTTCATTTATTTTTCTACTTTATTACTTTAGGTATTAATGTATCTGTATTGTCAGAAAATAAAACATTTACACGCCTGCCTGCCTCGCTTCCTTCCTTCCTTTCTCTCTCCTCATTCTCTCTCTCATTTCTCTCTCTCATCTCTTTCTTTCTTTCTTTCTTTCCTCTTTCTTTCCCTCTTTCTCTTATTCTAACATTTGCAACTGTTGATTTGGGTTTTATTTATTTTATATATTTGACTCTACTTTTAATTGAAGTACAGTTGACATACAATGTTTATATTAGTTTCAGACATACAACATAGTGATTCAGTAATTCTATACATTACTCAGTGCTCACCACGATAAGTGTTGTCACCATCTGTCACCATCTCTCACCACACAGTTATTACAACATTTTTGGCTATAGTCCCTATGCTATACTTTCCATCTCTATGACTTATTTATTTTTTAACTGGAAGTTTGTACTTCTTAATTCCCTTCACCTATTTTGTGCATCCTCCCACCCCTCTGTTTCCGCTTTGTTTCGTTTGTTCATTTATTTTGTTTTTTGTTTTGTTTTGTTTGGATTCCACATGTAAGTGAGATCACACAGTAATTGTCTAGTTCTGTCTGACTTATTTCACTCAGCACAATGGCATCTAAGTCCATCTATGTTGTTGTGAATGGCAAGCCTACTCTATCAAGTTATTACCACCTAGTGCTCTTAGTTCTACAGTTAAACATATTTCTGCTTTTCACTAATATGTGGTTGTTTGACATTTGTTCTTTTCTCAGGAAGAATCTGTGGGAAAAACACTTCAAGCTCTTGCACAAATTTTTATTATTTCTGTAACCTACCCTTTGACTAATAATTTGATTAGGGCTAAAACATTTTACCTTCTTATTTTTAAGTATTTTAAACATGATGCTTAACATTTTATGGATATGAAGTGTTAGTTTTGATAAATAAGATATCAGTCTGATTTATTTCCCTCATTAGTGGCTTGTATTTTTTGCCTAGATGTCTAAAGTGGTATTTTCTTACATTAAGTGTTTTTATTAAAATGTGTTGAATGTTGACTCTTCTGGTGAAATATTTCAGTGAAACAAAGTTCCCATTTAGTAACTAGGCTCAATTCCCCTCTCCCTAAGAAATAAAGTCACCTTTAATTTTCTGGCAGTTTTGGGTTTTTGTTTTGTTGTTTTTGTTGTTGTTAACTCCATTATTTTGGTTTTCTACATGTTCTATTGGGGATGGCAAAGATACTCCATCTTTCTTACCTTTGTCCTGGATATTTGGCATTTATTTTTTTAGTCCTTTACAATTTTTTTTTTACTCCTTTACAATTTTTTTAGCTCCTTTCATAATACCAGGTAATTATTTTAATATTGTTTCATTTTAAATTTTATTTTATCTTACCATGTTGTTGAATGTGCTTCCCTTGCGTGTTGCTTCATTATTCAGCTTGGTTGGCTCTTTACTACTTCATTACCTATGCTTTGGGGTTCATGTGCAATTTTTTCTGTCGTCATGATCAAGTGAGATGAGTTTTCATACCTCAGGAAATTGACCTGTAAGGATTTCAGGTTGATTAGCATAGCATTCCTGCCTCTCTGATCAAGGCCTCCTCCCTCTGTGCCATCTCAATTTCTTTTCACAAAATGTTTTTTTCTGTTAGCCACCTCCCTTATTCTGAATCACTACTATCCCTACCTTCAGGAAATCAAACTTCTCTCTCCCCTTCATCCCTTGTCTTTCAGCCTTGCCCAATATAAATTCCACTTTCAGCATTTTTCCCCCACCTTCCTCTTGGTGGGTCTCTGACATTCCAAACAGGACAGGAGATATATGTATATACATGTATATATATATATGTACGTATATATATATACACACACATATACATACATACATATATACACACACACATATACATACATACATATACACACACATATACACACACATATATACATATATAAATACATACATACATATATATATATGTATGTATGTATTTTTGAAGTCTTTGAGAATTACCCCAACTATCATTGCTCCTTCTGTGACCCCTTAGGAGAGCTCCATGGTCTGTTTTTAACTTACCTATAGTTTGGAGCCAAAAATATCCCTCCTAGTTTCTCTGGGTTTTTCAGATAAGCTTTCTGAAAATGCAGCTCAGAGATGGGTTCTTTCCTTTCTGAGGTGATTATCTGATGGAAGTCTCTATCTTAGGCTGCTTTTAGGACCATCAGAACTTTCCTTTCTCTTCCTTTCACTACTGATGATGCACAGTTGCCCAACCTGTACAGGGTCACGCTGGGCCCCCAACCACTTACACCTCGGGGCTCTAAAATTTGGTCATTTTGAAATGTTAAATAAATAGTATCACACAGCATGGAATTGGCTTTATGTCATGCACCCTGTTTCCCTGAAAAGGTACCCAAGTTGTTGCAGATAGTTTTTTTCTTTTTATCACTATATAGTATTCTTTGATATGCATGTACCACAGCTTATTTAACCATACATCTTTCAAAGGACATCTGGACTCTTTCTAGTTTTTGGCTATTATGAATAAAGGCAAACATTTGTAAAATCTAAGTTTTCATTTTTCTGGGACAAGTGGCCTTAATCACAATGGATCTGTTGTGTGGTAATTATGTCTTTAGTTTTATAAGAAACTGCCAAACTGTTTTCTAGAGTGGCTGTACCATTTACTTTCTAAATGGCCATATATGATGAGTGACCAAGTTTCACTACATCCTCCCCAGTATTTGATGTTGCCGTTTTTTCTGTTTGTTTGTTTTATTTTTAAGCATTCAGATAGTTAACCTAGTAACATCCTATTGCGATTTTAACTTCTGTGTCCTGATGACTGATTATCAAACATCTTTTAATGTGCTGACTTTCCATCTGTATATCCTCCTCAGTGAAGTGTCTCTTCATGCCTTTTGCCCATTTTCCAGTAGGAAGGCTTATTTTTAAATGTTGAGTTATAGCAATGTTTTATATTTTCTAAATACCAATTTGATGTCATATATGTGGTTTGCAAATATTTTCTCCCAGTTTTTAGCTTGTCTTTTCATCCTCTTTATGGGCCTTTGAAATGGAAAAAAAATGTTTGATAAGATTTAATTTGTTAATTGCTCCTTTAATGGATTGTGCTTTTGGGGCCATCTCAGAGCTCCTAACCTTGACTTCAATCCCAGTGGCTTCCCTCCATGTTGTTTTTTTCTAAAAGTTTTATAGCTTTACATTTACATTAAATTCCCTGATGCACTTTAGGTAAATTTTTTTGTGTAAGATTTAAGGTTTCATTGAAAGTTAATTTTTTTTCTCCCTAGGGATCTCCAACAGCTCCAACACGATTTATTAAAAAAGCTATTCTTCCTTCACTGAATTCCTTTTGTATCTTTCTTTAAAAAATCAGTAAATCATATTTGTATGGGTCAGTTTCCAGGCCTCTATTTGATTACATTGACCTATACCTCAATCTCTCCTCCATACTATGCTATCTTGATTCCCATAGCTATAAATAAGTCTGGATAGGAAATAGAGGGATTGCTAGTACTTTATGTTCAATTATAAAAGTTGTTTTAACTATTCTATGGCCAGTGTTTTGCATATATATTTTAGAATAAGATTTTCTATATCTAGGGGTACCTGAGTGACTCAGTCAGTTAAGTGTCTGTCTTCAGCTCAGGTCATGATCCCAGGGCACTGGGATCAATCCCTGCCTCAGACTCCCCACTCAGCAGGGTATCTGCTTCTTCCTGTCCCTCTGCCTCTCATCCCCTACTCATGTTCTCTCTCAAATAAATAAAATACTAAAAAAAGGATTTTGTGTCTACATAATAATTTGATGGGGAGTACTTGGGTGGCTCAGTTGGTTAAGCATCTGCCTTTGGCTCAGGTCATGATCCCAGGGTTCTGTGATCACATCCTGTATCAGGATCACTGCTCAGTGGGCAGTCTGCTTCTCCCTCTCCCTCCAGTTCTCTCTCCCTCTCTCTCTGTGTCAAATGAATGAATGAATGAATGAATGAAATCTTTAAAAAATACTTATGTGGGATTTCACATTTATATATAGTTATATGGAGATTAGCATCTTTATTAAGTTGACCCTTATAATCCATGGACAATGTATAGCTTTTCACTTAGTTAAGTCTTTTTTAATTTCTTTCATCAGCATTTTGTAATTTTCAGCATATAAATTCTGTGCTTGTTTTAACTGCATACCTCAACATTTCATTTTCTTTGGAGCAATTATAAATGGTATTGTTTGTAGTTTTGTTTTTGTAGGTTCACTATTTGTATATAGAAATACCAATGATTTGCATAAAGTGTATTTGTTTCATAACCTTGTTGAATTTGCTTATCAGTTCTAAGAATTTTTATATCAGATGCCTTAGGATTTTCCATGTAGATAATCATGTTCCCTGCAACTACAGACAGTATTATTTCTTTATTTTTTTAATATGTATGCCTTTTATTTCTTTTTCTTGACCTACTGCAACAGCTATAACTTTCCAACAAAAGTGGATCGAGCAGACATTCTTGCCTCTTCTTGATCCTATGGAGAAATAACTCAGTCTTTCTTCTGTTTACTATGACATTAGTAATAAATTTTTTATAAATGTTTTTATCAAATAGAGGTAATTCCTCTGTATTTCTTACATTCTATATTTTTTAAATAATAAATAGGTATTGGATTTATATTCTTCTGAAAAAAATAAATGTGCTTTTTTTTCTGAATATTTATTTTTTTATTTTAGAGAGAGGGAGAGAGCCAAGGAGATGGGCAAAGGGAGAGGAAGAGAGAGTCTTAAGCATACTCTGCACTGAGTGCAGAACCTGAGGCAGGGCTTAATTTCAGTAGCCTGAGATCATGAGCTGAGATCATGACCAAGAGTTGGACGTTTAACTGACTATACCACCCACACACCCTGAATACGTGCTTTTTCTTCTTAAGCCTTTTGATGCCATGGATTAAATTGAAGTTTTAATATTAAATTGGTTTTACATATGTAACATAAATCACTATTGGTCATAATTATTTTTATAGATTGTTGGGTGTAGTTTACTAATATATTTTTGGAAGTCTTGCATTTAAATCGATGAGTGATACTAGTTTATAATTTCCTCAGTCTGGGTCATCAAACATATTTAAGAAATAGAAAAAAAAAGAGAGAGAATTCTTATAAGAAATTGGCTTACACAATTTTGAAGGCTTTGTAGCATGGGCCAGCAGGCTTAAACCTCAGGGAAGTCAATGGTACAAATGAAATCTCAATGAAGGCCTTTGTTCGGAAGAATTTTCGTCTGCTCAAGGAGGTCGGTCTTTTTGTCCTGCTCAGGCATTGAACTGGTTGGATGAGGCCTACTCACATTGTGGAGGGCAATCTGCTTATTCAGTGTTCACCAATTTAAAAATCAGTCTCATCCAAAAACATACTCCCAGATGACACCTAAATTTAACTATCACAATAGTATGATTTTTCTCCCAGTATTGCGTTAGCAGTATCCTATATATTTTGATATACATATTTTCAGTTTCATTTTCTTTCAGTTCTATGCATTTTTAATTTCTTAGGTACTTACCCATGGATTACATATAAGTGTGTTGCTTAATTTCTATGTGTTTAGAAATTATCCTCTTTTTGTTATTGATTTTCTGTTTGAGTCTATTGTGGGCAGAGAACACCCTTGACACGATTTCTTTTTTTTAAGTAGGCTCCCCACCCAATGCGGGGCTCAAACTCATGACCCTGATGTCAAGAGTCATACACTCTATGGACTGAGCCAGCCAGGGGGCCCCTTGAGAGTTGTTTTATGGCACAGTATATAATCTACCTTGATAAATATTTCATGAGCACTTGAAGAAAAAAAAGTATATTTGTTCTTATAGAATTTTGTACCATTCTCTTCTGACATTCACAGTTTCAAATGAGAAGTTGTTGTTATTAGAAGGAGTTTCTTATATGTCATTTGTCATTTCCCTTTGGCTATCATTAAGATTTTTTTCCTCATCTTTAGCTTGAGGCAATTTACTTACTGTGTATCTTGGTGTGAATTTCTTTGTGTTTATTCTTTTGGAGATTTTCTCGTCCTTTCTGAAATTACATTTTTCAACAGATTTGGGGAGTCTTCAGTTATTATTTCTTCAAATATTCTTTTAGCCCATTCTTTTTCTCAATTTCTTCTGAGATTTCAAGTTGTCCATTATTGCCTTACAAGTCCCTGAGGCTTTGTGGGTTTTTTGTTCGTTTGTTTGGTTTTTGTTTTTTGTTGTTGTGGTTTTTTTGTTTGTTTGTATGTTTTTTAGTTTACTGTGCTCTCTCTGTTATTCAGATTGGGCAAATCATATTGATCTGATCTGTCCTTAGTTCTCAAGTGTGCTGGTCCTACTGCCTGTCATCTCATCTTCATTTTACTGTTGGACCCATGGGAAAGTTTTGTTTTGAATTTTGTGTTATTGTACATTTCGGTTCTATACCTGGCTCTTTTTTTTTAATAATTTCTATTTATTTCCTGAAATTTTCTGTTTTTCTTTTGTATCAAGAGAATTTGAAATCACTACCTGAGGCATTTTTATAATGGCTGCTTTAAGAATCTTGTCAGAAAATCCCAACAACGGAGAGTTCAGTTAAGACTTTTGGGGGCTGGATTTCCCATGACAATTTAATCTTCAGTATATTTGTGGTTTTATTTTGGTTTATTGGTTATCAGATGCTGCTAGGACTTCCATTGGCCACCTGGTAGTGCTTGGGTGGGAGCAGAAAGGGTTTCCCTGCCAGGTTGACTAGGTTTCTCTCAGTGCGGGAGGAAGTCAGGCTTATGTGGACAAAGAAGCTTTTCGAGACAAGCAGCTCGTGTGGCTGCGTCTACCCACCCAGATGCTTCCTGGTGGAGGACAGTGGACTCAAGCCTCTGGGGACAAAGAGGCTTCCCAAAGAGGACACTTGTTAGCAGAAGCCCCCTGCTTATTAAAGACAGAAAATGTTGCCAATCAGGTTTTTCTTCAGGTGGTGTCCCCAGGCCTCTGGTATCTCTAGGTAGGGGTCAGGAGTCTCAGTCCCCTGGGCACAAAGGACCTTGCTTGGCTCTGATCCTCTTGCTATGGCTGAATCCCCCTGGCAGATCTCGCCTTCCAAATTCATACCTCTCTGTGGGGAAGAGATTCTCCCTTGCTGTTGATGTGTTAGCTCATCTGACATTGTCCAAACCAAGAGAGGAAGGAGCCAGCCTTTACTCTTCTGCTTGGTCAGTAGTCAGAAACACTGGGTATGAGTTATCTCCTCTTTTGGGTGGGGCGATTACATACCCCTAGTCTTCGTCTCCCAAACCTGTTCTTCTCACCTCCTGTCAGAATTCTTGTTTCTTATGTCATTTCAAATGTTTTTATTTGTGCTTAGAGGAGAGTATCAGGGAGAAATAGGTCTAAGCCATTTGGTCTGAAACAGAAGCTTGTTTTATTTTATTTTTTATAAGAAATTTTGGAATATTATATAGGGTATTCTTCAATGAATATCTTGCTCTAATGGAAAGTTCTGATTATGGGTATGTTTTGAAGTTTACTCAGTGCTTAGATGTGGACTTTGAGGAAGAAATAGTAATCATACAGGATTTAATTTGGGATCTGAAAAACAGATAAAGAGCAGCCCATTAACTGAGATGGCAAGAAATATTGAGAAAAGCCAAGTAGCCTAATGTGAAAAATTTTGTTTTTACACATTAAATTTTAGGCACTTATCACTCAACAAAGTTAGGTGCAGTCATATAAGCAGTTTATTATATGAACCTAGAGTTCATGGTAGTGGTTTTGTTTGAATAAACAAATCTGGAAGTCAGCGTGTACATGGAGGGTATAATATTAAAATAGTAAAGATTTCAATATTTTAGTATATGTAGTAGTGCTAACTCAAGTTTTTTTTTTTTTTTTTTAAATCCTGTATCCCAAATTTAGAAGCCTATCCAATCACTTGCTGGTATTCTTAAGTGTCTATTAACCTTTACAAAGAAGGAGATGATTATACCTAAATTTGGAAACTGAATATAATTGTATCACTAAGCAAGGCTATGAAATCTAGGGAGAGGAGATTAACTTGTTTAGAACTTGATCACTCCAGAATTTTGCCCCTGTCCTTAGTGAAAATGACAGGGTGTCTAGTCAAAATGTGAGAAGACTAAATGAGAAATCAAGAACAGGTTTGCAGAATTATCATTTCATTGTAGGAACAGAGAATCCAGAAAGTTCCTTCTGGAAGGAAGAGGGTGACATTGAGCATTGCTGGTTCATAGCAAACAACAAGGCAGGCTACCCTCTCATACAGAGGTCTGGTTGCCTCTGGTCGATAACATACCCCAGGCTGTATAGCCTTGAGGCCCATGCACACTTTTTCTTTATTTGCCATCATAATACAATATCTCTTCTAAAAAAAAAAAAAAAAGAAAAAGAAAGAAGGAATAAAGAAAAAAGGAAATGTCACTTAAGTTCACTATTTTTTTTTTTTCCTTTTCTTTTCTTTCAGGGAAAGAACTAGACTCTGGGAACTTGGCCCTATGCAATTTTAGGCAAATATATTAAAGCTTCCTTTTTTTTTTTAAGATTTTATTTATTTATTTGACAGACAGAGATCACAAGTAGGCAGAGAGGCAGGCAAAGAGAGAGGGGAAAGTAGGCTCCTTGCCAAGCAGAGAGCCCCATGGGGGGCTTGTACCCAGGACTCTGGGATCATGACCTGAGCCAAAGGCAGAGGCTTTAACCCACTGAGCCACCCAGGCGCCCCTATTAAAGCTTCTTTGTAAGAAGCCAGGTTGCAAGGCAAGCCACTAGTAATTTCAGAGCAGGTCAAGAGAGCAACAAAAGTCCGTTATTGAATAGTAACTGGATATAGGTGTTTACAGGTAACTCGGCATTTAAAAAGGGATATACCTATACAAGCCACTATCAGAGGAGACTTTTAAGAAATGTGTGAAGAAAGGAGTGATCAGAGGAATTGGGAACCTATGATAGCTCCATTTTTCTTTGATATCCGCTTTAAACACACACACACACACACACACACAC